>JAOWAR010153118.1:0-11103 GCA_028571005.1 Clathrina lutea
ACTGCAGATAAGAAAGTAGAGCGTCTTTCTCATTGCAAATCGACTTTTGGCGCCTTCAGAATGGCTGTGAATCGTACGGGCGAAGTTTGTAGAAGATCGTCACGTATTGCTTATTGCAGTCGCGAGGCTCTTGCCAGCTGCGCCGAGGAAGATTGAAAGAGTATCTTAGGCCTGGATTGATGTCTTGCCTACCGCAAACTCCTGGAAAGAGTTCGTTTTCTTCAAGGAAAAAAACTGTCTGCCGTGAAAGCGGTAAGAGATGGGAACATAAATTTTTGGAAAGTAACAGTCTTTTGTGGTTGCTTCCTGGGGATGAACTCGGTTTTAGCTAAAGGCAGTGGTCAAGTGGTCAGCTGACACCCCCACCGTTATGTATGGGAGCCAGAGATTAATGCACCTGAGTTGGCCCCCGCCACCGGCCGGAGACAGCTGTAAGCTCCAGTATCTTACCTATCCGGTGTGCCACGAACAGTTTTAACCGATTGGCTTCTGAAAAGATCCAGTGGAAAACTGTAAGCGAGACGGTCCAGAGGACAGTGCAAGTGACACAAAGGCCATATGCCTTCCTTAAAGGATCATAAAGGACAGCAGCCAAGCACTCACCATTCCTTGTAGGGCCGCAGGATTCATGGATCCAGGCATCCTAGACTTTTACCGCTGAGGATGGCATTGTACGCCGAAACGTTTGGTCATTAAAAACAGTTTTGACACTTCTAGAGTCGTTCCATCACGATTGCCTTCACGGGATCTTATTTCTCCGAAAACTCTCTGCATCAGTTTTAATTTCTGGGATGACCGCTCCTCACGGAAAACCTTCAAGCTGATGGGCTTAGGTTTCTGTGATACGTGCTCACCCCAAGCCAACTTCAAACTGAAGGGCAGCTTTTCCAACATGATCTTGTCTCATGCCGTCGAGGGTTCAGCATAATGTCGATTGCCAGTCAAGCTGTTCAATGGTGCTCCCCAGGGTTTTACTGCCCTGTAGAGGTCAATAATCGTGATGAAGTCTTCCAGTCCACTTTGGTTTCATCTTCTGGCCCTTGTCAATGAGTGCCTGCACGATCTGCTCCAAGATAGACACATGGTCAACACTTACTGAAACTGTCAGCACTGCCACCGTCTCCGCGGTCTGTTGCGCCTGGCCGATCAGGCTCTTCAGGAGACGCGTCGAGTTCTCCACCCTCAGTAGAATAACTGCATGCTGCGGTGGATGTTCGAACTGAGAATACTGGCCATTGCGATGCACTGCCATCAACTCGGCATTTGCATATGTCTTCCCCCATCATTGGATAAGTCACGAATCTTAAGCTTCGCACATCCGTTTCCTCAGATTTCCCCGTTTCCCCGCCGGCAATTGCAAAAGCTCTGGAGCTCTCCTCCGACATACGCATCAGTATAAGTTTTATCACTTGCGCGTCGAGCGCTTGTCAGTTCACCGGAGCACCTCACTGAAGTGTTTTCCCAGGAGGTGTTTTCGAGGTACACTGCAGGTAGGAAACTTGTGTGGTGTTTTCCCGATGAGGAGGAACAGAAAAAGGTCGTTGAAAATCAGAGCAGTTAGCCACACTGAGGGATAGGGAGAGATGTTTTCGTGACCAGGCCACTGACGACCAAAAGAAAATTAGCAAAAAAATATAGTCACTGAAAATCAGAGCAGTTAGCAGCAAGAGGTCTTTTCCTGACGTAGCAACTGACTAGCAAAGAACAAATCGCTGAAAATCGGGGATGTAGGAGGAAAAGGTAGAATAGGTGTTTTCCTTACCCGGGTGCCAGTTAGCAAAAAAAACACCTTTTTTCATTGTGTCCCCGTAAAGTGCTCTTGATTTCAGCTCGAGGCGCTGTTTCCTTAGTACATCCGACCGTGACATGCGCGCTTCACGAGCATCGACGTTCGCTACAATTCTAACACTTCCTTATTCCTTCTCGTGGAGCATAGTCTGGTATCGAAGAAATGGTGACCGCACGGAGAAAATCACATTCGATGAAAGTTGGCAGATGCTCAAAATCCGTGCCAGACCGATTCTTTCAGGAGGTCGGTTGGTTGGTTCGAATCTCGTTGACGTGCTAACCGTCCGGCGCTGTCGCTACTATCGCTACTACCATCTTCCAGACCGCGGATTCCCGTGTGGACGAGATAGCCTGACCTTGGAACTGCGCCATTGCCCATCCTTTTTGAGGATGACGTGATGGCGTAGCGGATAGTCAGATGATTCTCGTCTGCTAGGCGATTTGGTGCCGCAGGTTCGAGTCCGGGTCTGGCACGGATCTTGAGCATCTGGAAATTTTCATGGCATCGAATGTTTTTTTCTCCGTGCGGTCACCATTTCTTCGACTGTATTTTCGCTTGCTCCATTTTACCGGAGAAGACCAGTTGGGACGTTCGTGGGTGCTATTGAGTAAGAGGCAAAATTATCGGCACAGAAACGGGTTATTGACAGTACAACTTTCATGTCACCGCAAATGGATGTATTTCTTCCTCCCATGAATTTCATTACAGCCCCGTTGAGCGCTCCGTAATGGACGCAGAAGCTGCTCTCCATCTAATCCTGAATTGGTCCAACGGAGATTTTTCGCCTGTTAAGAGCCTGTTGAGCTCTGGGCCATCGCTTCTGTCATCTTTCAACAAAGAAAAAATCAATGGAGACCGAGTAGGTTCCAACGACAAACACCAAAATCATATCAATGCGGAGTTTGAGTGTGACTTTATGGTACAGGCCCGACCGCTTCCTCTGCCGGAGAGGAAGTAAAGCGCGGTAGAGACAATATACGTTTTCGTGGAGGATGAATTCGAATGGGAAGAGGATGTAGGCGAGGATTGGTGACAGAAAGAGGTGGTCACAGCGGTGCTGCTGGTGGTCTGTGGGATCGACATCGATGTTGCAGCAGAGGGCAAGGTGGCGCACTGGTTGTTGGAAGAAACTGGCTGTCCGCCTGCCAGAGAAGGAGCACGTCCACCTGCCAAAATTTGAGATGACTCTGGTGGTTCTGATATCGACGAAGCGGAGCTCACTCCTGAACTTCTGAAGGCTTAAACCTAAAGCCTACTTTATGGAAAAGGCAAGGTCACATTTCATAAAGCAGTTCACTCTTCAGAGAATTTTCCTTCATCTACTTCTTCCTTGCTGCGTGAAAGCTGAGTGTTTAGCAATTGTGAAGAGGAAAGGACTGAGGTCAAAGAGAATATCTGAATTTTTCTTCATATTGACTGTTGGTAATGGCACAAAGGTCAAGAGGGGGTCACGCGGCTTTCCCAGCCTTGGTGACTATGTGTTTACCCTCTAATCGACAGCTAGCCACGTTTGGTGCAGCTCCTTGGCGGCAGGGAACCTATGAAAAGTCATAGACCTGCAGGCATCTGTCACCACCACATCCTTGATGACCTCCGGCCAGACAGACGGTGTTCGGTTCGCACAAACGTGTCTTGACATATTCCCCTTGTCAACAACTAAACAATATTACTTTTACAGGACTACCCAAGAGTAGAGCTTTGACAATATCTCAGCGCCTCCTCGACAATGAGAGTCAAAGATCTCTTAGCCATCCTCCGGGCTGCTTCTACTCAGTATTTCCTTCGGACTGCACAGGCCTGCAAGTTTGAGTCAAGCAGAGGTGTG
Organism: Clathrina lutea; assembly: GCA_028571005.1. Taxonomy (NCBI): domain Eukaryota; kingdom Metazoa; phylum Porifera; class Calcarea; order Clathrinida; family Clathrinidae; genus Clathrina; species Clathrina lutea. Next base: position 3,615 of record JAOWAR010153118.1, read on the forward strand.
CATGACACCATGCTTGTTGGTGTCTGACTTTCCCCTCAAACGGTGACATCAGATAATCTTGACAATACCCTAAAGAGTTAAAAGTGCTTTTGTTTCAAGCAGACAATCCAAACCTCACCTAGCATGCTCAGTCCTCTGAGCTGCCACCTTCCAATACAGCAAACAACTACAATAGCAGTTGCATTCCGGGTGCACTCTCACCGAGACATACATCATGACAGAGAAATGGCAGTTTTAATCTCAGCAACAGTGACATCGCAAGAAATGCGGTCATAAAGCTCAGAGATCGAGAGAGAGATACCGCGAGGATGACAGGGTCAAGTGACAGTGTTATGACTGTGCCAGTAGATAGAAGTCCCTCACTCTCGTCATGAGATGCACAAACAGACAAACCATTAGAGAACCTTCAGAGCATGATGCTGCAGGCCACATTTTTGGTTCATTCACACAAAGAAAAATTCGAACATGAACCATAGGAAACCGAAAAAATCGAGGGTGCCAAAACTGATGAACGACATCCTAGCATGGTAGAGGGAAAAGAGTGAAAAGAAATGGGGAAGGATGCGTGTAGAGGAGACATTCTGAAGGAGGGAAAGTGATGGTGAAAGAGTGTGGGAATGAAAGACATTTTAGTCACTGTCAGCATAACGACATCCCTCAAAAAGTCCACATTGGCAAAGGGAATTGAAAAAAGGCAGCAATTACATAAAATTAATGATTATACAGTGTGGGTAAAGTGAATACACCCTGTTTAAGGTAGGGTGGTGCTTGATAAAGAAGCCCTATGGGTTAGAAAAAACTGACAAAACAATAATAACAAAAAGAATAATGATAATAATAATAATAATAACGATTATTATTATTTCAAATTTCAACGATGACTCGTCGCTCCATTATTCTCGCCCTCGGACTTGCATTCAGCTTGCTTGTGCTGACGTGGGGATGTAGGAGGTGGAGTATTGCGTTCATTGGAAGAAGTGGTCATAGGCTTCTCTAAAGGTGGTTGTTTGCTCACATGTGAGGTGGTTGTTGGCATCTGCCATCAGCGCCTCATGATCAGGATCATTTGAGCTCCTGGATGATGGAATGGACAAATTAGAAAATCATGAGAAGTGACATGCGAGAGTGCAATGATATGTTACTGATTAAACATAGAAGCAAAAATATTGGACTTACTTGCCACGATCTTTCCTGCCCTTCCCATTTGCGAACTTGACAGACAGATAAAAAGGCAGAAAGTACAAGGTAATTGCTTTTTTATCAGGCTGTATGCAAGACAAAAGATGATATTCTTTGAAAACCAACATTCAATGTCGACACCTACGTTTAGACTGCCATCCCCACCTGATTAGCAACCAACAGACTTCATGGTTTCAACTTCAACTGACGTGTGTTTTAGAGATGTTCGCTCTCCTCTCTTAAACCTATGCTTCTTTTTTTAGAAAAAATGGTGTTTTGGTAGAGACCGAGGTTTTCTGGAGGATATTTTCGTCAGCTAAGCTTATGCGGGTAGGGTAGCCACATGGACGGCAGGGTCAAGGCCATGAAGCCGGGTTTGATGGCTTGTGTGAACTGATTGAAGTAGGAAACTTGATCCGACTTCTTCGCTCGTCACATAAGAAAGGACAGAGGAAGGGAGAGTGTTGCGTACCTGCGCCCTATTTTTCGTGTTACTTCTATTTTTACAATTTGTACTCTTCGGAAACTCTAAAGTGCACCTCGCCTCAAGCTCTTGAGGGCCAGGATGTTGCGTACCCGCACCGTATTTTCAGGTTAAATCTATCTTTATAATTTGTACCCTTCGCCATCGGGAACTCTAAAGCTCCCTTCGCCTCGAGCTCTTGTCAGTCTCGCCACGAACGTTTTACCGACACCTTTTCTCTTTGCTCTATCTGTCGACTGATTTGTGTGTTCGTGTAAAATGGGGCGGGATAATCCGTTGCAAGCGCAGTCTTCAACAGCTTAAAGTGTTCGGTGGGAAGTTTACTGGCCTTGCGAAGTTTGGAGTCGCTGGACCTTCTCAATTCAGAGACATAGCTTCTCGACGTTCGTCCCGAGCAGGAAACGAAGGCTACCCGAGAAACTCAGGGGCGAGAACTTCCTGGCTACGTTGCCACAACTGCAGTGGGCTGGTGAGGCAGCTTCTGGGAACGTGGTGATGCCTTCTCAAGCAGAATGTGAGCTGTGAGAAGTGGAAATACTTGTCGGCAGGGCGATTCGTGCTATGGAAGCGAAAACGGAGGAGTAAGGCGTTGCTTGCAAGGAGTGAACCTCTACGACGCCCCGAACACTCCCGGAGGCGAAGGCTACCCGAGAAACTCAGGGACGAGAACTTCCTGGTTACGTTGCCACAACTGCAGTTGGCTGGTGAGGCAGCTTCTGGGAACGTGGTAATGCCTTCTCAAGCAGAATGGGAGCTGGGAGAAGTGGAAACACTTGTCGGCAGGGCGATTCGCGCGATGGAAGCGAAGACGGAGGAGTAAGGCGTCGCTTGCAAGGAGTGAACCTCTGCGACGCCCCGAACACTCGTCTTGGAAAGCCATTGCCTGATTTGGCATCGACGGCAACTGCTATCTTGCACCCTGTTCAAGTTCCGGCGATTCCCGGACCTACTGTTGACGCATTTTTCGTCTCTAGGGAGAACCCTTCTGTTTTTCCATCAGCGGAGCCGTCTCAAGCTGTCGTGTCACAACAGCCTGTCTTTTGTCAACCAAAGCAGGTATGGAAATGCACCCTGTTTCCCAGATGTCTTCGTCAACTCTGCCTCTGTTGCCTGACTCTGGGATAAAAAATCCGCCTTCCTTTACTTACTCTGTCACTTGTCATCATCCACAAGCTCTTTGCTCACCGACGTGCACTGCTACTACTCTGTACTCGTATCCAGCGACCCCGTGCATGCCAGCGAGTGGCTATGGTGATATCATGGCGCCCGGCCGCAGCGCCGTGGCTCCAAACGTCGGCTTTGCAGTCCAGCCAGGCTTCACCACCGGGCCGGTCCTAGCGTCCTGTGCTTGCGCCAGGGGTTGGGTCCAGCCCGGCCAACTCCCCATTCAAATGCATCTCATGTTGCAGGTATCGCCACGGGGCCGGTTCCGGCGTCGGTGACAGTGCTATGGCCGGGTCAAGCCCAGTCCACTGCACACGCTGGAAGCACCAACCTGATGGTACACAAAGCCCTGGACCTGGACATTCGCGACTTTCGCGGCGACCTAGAAGCGTTCCTGCTCTTGGTTGCGCAAGTGCACGAGTCCAAAGACCTCCTATTTTCTGACACTCCGATCCTGCGTCTTTTGCAAGGAAGACTGAAGGATCTCGCCTTCGAAGTTGTTAAGGGCGTCTTCCTGACTGACGGAGACTTGGACACAATGATGGGAATACTGCGTGAACGGTTGGGTGACCCACGAGCCATTGCGGAGGCGGCTATCGACTGCTTGTTATCCTAAGCGAAGGTTAAGGCGGAAGATGCCGCTGACCTTGCTCTATTCTTGACTGAAGTCATGAACGCATGTGCTCTTCTGGGAGCCGTACAACAGCCTGGAGATCTTGACTATCGAAGAAATCTTGACAGCGTAGCCCGAAAGCTTCCAAACAGTAGTCACGAGGACTGGTGTCAAGAAGCATATGCCAGCATCGAAAGAGGCGGGATTTTGAACATCCACTTGCTCATAAAGTTCCTGAAATAACACGTTGCAGTTCGACGGATCAGGACGCAGCCCAGCTTACCTCCTTCGCCAAACCGCTCAGTGAACCCGATGATGTCGACCAGGACAGCAACGCAGCCCGAGTCAAGATCAGCACACAAAACAGCTGACTATAAGACGCGTTCCTCTCCGAAGACCAGCACTCCGAGCCCCGTGACAAAGACGTGTTTCTTCTGTCAACAGGATCATATGATAGGAAAGCGTCAGCGGTTTGCTCACCTTTCACTCGAGGAACGTCTGGCTTGGGCAAAGGTGTCGAAGGCATGCTTCTTGTGTCTTGCGCCTGGACACTTTACCAGTGACTGCCATCGAAGACATCCATGTGGAATCAGGAGATGCGATAAGAAACACCATTGGCTACTGCACGACAATGAGGCAAAGAAGGAAGACCATGACCAGCCACCCCAATCAACTGGTGCCGTCACTGTGCAAGCAATGTCCTCCAAAGACCCGGCGTTCACGACTGTTATGAAAACCGTGACAGTTGATATCACAAGTGGTGATTGTGAACAACATTGCTGTGTAGCATACGTCGATGAAGGTAGCGCTGTCTCTCTTGTCGACCAACAATTGGTTGATGTCCTTCGCTTGTCAGTGGGCGACTCAACAACCCTGCTGATGAAGACTTTGAATGGCCTTAGCGAGACTAAGTGCACGATGATCGACCTGGCTCTCTCCAATGTGAAGACAGGGCATCAGTACAAGCTGTCAGATGTCTATGCCATCAGCGATTTCTTCATTGACCGACAAACTGTCTCCATGAAGGAACGGTTCCCGGAAGTCTCGTCACTGAACTTACCGCACTTCAATGACCGGCGATGAACTTTAATCGGGCTCGACAATTCAGGCCTCATCGCTACAAGGCAGCTGAAAAAGGCTGCAAATGGACCGCTCCTCCAGAAGACCGACGTCGGCTGGACAGTGACCGGCAAGTTAGCCCTTACCACTGAGACACAGTCACAGGCCCTGCAAACGGTGAATTTTCTGAATCTCAACGAGGAGCGCCTCACTCTGGATGATTGGATCACGTCGTCCTGAAGAACAGAAAGTTTTGGCGTGAAGCAGTAAGACGCTGTGTCGAGAAACCGGGAAGATCGAGCAGCCACGGCCACGCTATTGCAATGAAGGTCAACACGACGGAGAGTGGTGGGCCACGTGGTGAAACACTACCTCGTAGCCGAGCCATGGCTGAGAAAAGAGCCATTGGCTTTGAGAAGAAATTGGACGGTGCATCAAGGACACGTCTGGAAATGAATGCTGAAGGCCCATCACTTACAGAAATGGCTCATGCTTGGATGGAGACTGCTCCAGGAAGGTCATTTTCGAAAATTACCTGCACAGGAAGCAATGCAAGAGACTCCGGACACCTGGCACCTCCCACTTCACGCTGTCTCCAATCCCAACAAACCTGGAAAGGTACGTCTTGTGCTGGATCCCGCAACGAAAAGCCACAACAAGTGTCTGAACGACACTTGCTGTCAGGCCTGGATCTCTTCCACTCGATCCTGGGGATACTCTTGCGCTGGCGAGAGAAGAAGATTGCCCTGACCTCTGATGTTGTGGCCATGCTTAGCCAGATTCGAGTCACCAATCATCATCGTCAATCATAACGTTTCCTGTGATGTGGCAGCAGATGTGAGGAACCGTTTGACGTTTATGAATCTCTCCAATTGATGTTCGGAGCAACTTCTTCACCCGCAACGGGTGAGTACTGTCTTCACAAAACGGCCGATGTGTTCAAAGAAAATCTGGGCATCCGTCGAGCGATCAAAGAAGACACATACGTCGATGACATTCTGAGCGGTGCTGACGTAGATTTGCAAGCCATTGCACTAGCTCGAGGAATATCTCATACCTTGCAACAAGGAGAATTTGAACTTGCGCCATGGTCTTCCAACTCGGAAACGATTCTAAGGGCCCTTTCTCCCGAGACACTGACTTCTCAAGAGCTAAAAATCGATACTAGCGAAGGTGCCACTCAGTGTGCTCTAGGAGTTCTTTGGAGAACGTCTAATGACACCATCTTCTTTAAATCAAAGACGCAATCAGACACACCAACGAAGTGGATCGTGTATTCCCATGCGATGGCCATTTTTGACCCTATCGGTTACTTGTGTAGATGATTGCTGATTCCAAGGATTTTGCTGCAACAACAGATGGAGAAGTGAGGAGTGCGTTAGTCAAGACCAAGATGTGACATCTTAGACCACCTGTGCATAGACTTGTTTTGTTGGATGTGTCAAATCCTTCTGTCACTGCCGAGCATTGAGGGACCAGGATGTTGCGTACCCGCGGCCTATTTTTCATGTTACTTCTATTTTTATAATTTGTACTCTTTGGGAACTCCAATGCTTCCCTCACCTCAAGCCCTTGAGGGCCAGCATGTTGTGTACCCGCACCGTATTTTTAGGTTAGATCTATTTTTAGAATGTGTACTCTTCGGACACTTTAAAGCCCTCTTCGCCTTGAGCTCTTGCCAGTCTCAACACGAACGTTTTACCGACACCTCTTCTTTTTGCTTTATCTGTTGACTGATTTGTGTGTGTGTGTGTGTGTGTAAAATGGGGCGGGATAATCCATTGCAAGCGCAGTCTGCAACAGAGAGCCTGCGACAAACTGCAAATGAATGAGAGAAAAAAACACGTTAAGCTTATTGTCAGTATTAGGGATTTTGATTGAAGCCAACTATTCTCCACGAGGGAAAGGTAAAGAGGGGTGTGAAGCTGTTGGTAGGACGGGAAGAGCTACCGGTTGTGAATTTTCGGGGCACCTTGCTCTGTTTTAAGACGATTTTCAATACATTTATTGTAAGATTATTTGCAATCTCCTTCAGGATTTCCCCCGTTCTAGTCTGGATAAAATCCTCTTCCCAAAAACATAAAAAATACAGCCACCACTGGAAAACTTGTGGGAACCTGTGCGCAAAAGTAGCAGGAGTTGCAGCTGTGCCCGCATGCGTGCTTTCCTGCAGGTTGCTGGACCAAATTTGGAAAAACAAGAGTTACACTTGAATTGAACTGCGCACCTTGCCATTCACCTTGAAGCTGCTGGTAGTGGTAGCATCAGTGATATGGTTTAAAATCAATTATGAGGTCATTGCTTCCGAAGCCACCTAAACATCATTTGTTCCTCCTTTCTCTCCAGGATGACAATATAGGGAAACAGTTTGGCGGAGAGAAAAGTAGGGGTGCGATTTCATGCACATTGGAGAATAGTAGTTTACTTGAGGCTCTTATTTTAGGTATTCTAGTTTGGAGAAAGTACCTGAGAGATTGCCGAAGGTGTGAGGTTTTTTGAAAGCCGAGAGGCAGAGTAGAGAGTCGGAGAAGTAGAAGGAAGAGAAAAGAAAGAATGTAAAGGCGACTCACGGGAACGCCCGTCCGAAAAACAGAGATACAGGTTGGGTCGGACTCGAACCTGGGGTACCATATCACCTAGCAGACGAGAGTCACTCGCGCTGTCCGAACACGCCACCGGACCGTCTTCAAAAGAGGACGGCCGATGTCGCATCTTCCAGCGGAGGATGCTCCGTCGCCCACACGGCTGAGCCCGATGCCCGAAGATGTTAAGAAAGTGTCAGCACCAAGCGTGGCGGCGAGAGCACGTCCTACGTGATTCACTAAGAGCCAACCCGGAAAGACGTAGATGGTACGAGGCCAGGACACAGCGGCCCACTGGAAATCAGTTTTTTTGAAAGCCGAGAGGCAGAGCAGAAAGTCGGAGAAGTAGAAGGAAGAGAAGAGAAAGAATGTAAAGGCGACTCACGGGAACGCCTGTCCGAAAAACAG
>JAOWAR010153129.1:0-11103 GCA_028571005.1 Clathrina lutea
ACACACACACAAACACACACACACACACACACAAACACACACACACACACACACGCGCACACACACACACGCGCGCGCGCACGCGTCTTCTAATTCATCAATGCTCTCTTTACCTCATTTTGGCTAAATGCAGCTTTCGTTTGTTGAAAAATTATACATTTCGTTTATCTATCAAAATTGCTGTTGTCGTATTCGTCGTTTCTTTACGTATTCTTCAAAATGAATCGATTGTTTTATACAAATAAGGTGATCAGAGAGCTGTGCTGTATCTATATGTGTCAGTATGTGTGCAAGAACTGCACTATGTTTCTCTTTTTCGCTGTAGTTTTTCCTCGTATTTCTCAGTGTTCTTTTTTTTTTTTTTTGGTTTGTCTTTAGCAATGGGACTTCTTGTCATAGCATCATGCCTTGAGCTTCTGTCTCCACTTTTAAGTAAAGCTTGAACTTCCAGTTTTTGTATCCCGCTGTTTTTTCAGTGTATTCTTCCTTCTTCCTCTTCATTTCCTTTTCGTTTTTTTCTCTTGTTTTGCTCTTCAGGCTACTGGGACTACTTCGGTTCCAGCCATCAAATATGGCACTGCTTCGTGCTGGCAGCGCTTGTCAGCTGGCACCGAGCTGGCCTACGCATGATCGAATATCTCCACACCCATCCGTGCTCCATGCTTATCCCAAAACACTGAACTTCGCCAAGATCAACCATTGTCAATGTCTTATTTAATTGGTCATCGATTCTTAGTACATGGAGCAGGAGCTTTATTACAAAGAAAACCCCTGAAATTTCTTAGGTTGTTACTTTTTTTTTTTGGTATTAATTTTTTTTAAATTTTTTCTCTCGTGATTTCAGAACTGGACTTTCAAGTGAAAAGCGTAGATGGTGATTCAGGATAGGAACTTAAAGTTGGAGATATGTGTAAGAGACAGACGGAAATACAATAGAACAATAGCACCACGAAGGCACTTGATCATGTAACTGATGTGGTACGACACGGAGACTTTGGCAGAAAGTGTGTGGATTGGAGTATACATGTATATGCATTCTGATGCCCATGCCTTCAATCATACTACAAAACTGTAAATTATTTTGTTTTCAATTTTTTTGATAATTTTTTCCAAATCATGTTTTTAGGGCTATCTGTGAATATCAAAACTGAAAGTACACCACGTCATCTCCCTGCTATTAGTGTCATTTTTTGTTTGAACGACTTCTGGTAATAGTCCACGCGCATATGCAGAGAATGAGTTGGTCACTGATTGATAAATGGTGGACACAAGCGTTTCTGTACCAGGCATGCATAAGGCGGCAGATTTTCATGCCTAGCTAATGCTCAGGGTGGAAATCCTGTGCCGTTATAAATTCTTCCTATCGCCTGATCAGCACTACCTTTTGTGGTTTTGTGCCATGGTCTCCTCGATCCGTGTGTGAGTATCTTGAGACAGCACGTGGGACGCTCGCAGGTTCGTTTGCGTGCAGACTTTCTCCATTAATCATTGCATGCAGCTCTCAAGGTGGACCAACACTGAGCCAACATCGATAAGCCAGTCTGTGGAATGGTGACTTCAACCAACTTCGAGACTCGCGCATAGGAAAAGCCACTGGTGGACATCAATTTTCTTTGTATATTTTGAAAGAGCAGCTCGTGGAATGGAAGAAAATCAACTGAAAGGAAAAAGAGGGTAGCAGAAGAAGATTTGAGCAGTGTATCTCATTTAAGAAGGGGTACTTGTGACACAAAAATCGCTATTTTTATCTTATTTAGATTTATTTAGGAATTCCCCAACAGAGTGATAACCCTGACCATGGGGGTCTCCGCATGCTGAATATGAATAACCCAAAAAAGAAAAAGAGAAAAAAAATGGAAGGGGAAGGAGAGAGGAGAAGGTGAATGGAGCTCTGAACTACTTTAAAGGTTAGATCGGAATACCTTTTTCTACAATGTTTGTATAGTTGCCAGTAGATCTACCTTTGAAGTGCACCCTAAAATGTTGACGTATTTCGAATGTTTTTAATTTCGATCGGGCAGGAAGGGAATTCCAAACAATGAAGGAGTGAAAAAATAGCTATTCGGGACCCTCGACCTGGTAACCGGACCGAGAAGTCACTGGTGGTGTTTCCGAACTGTGCGGCCAGTTGATGCTGCTAAAGGAGATGAGCATTCGTCCAGCGGCCTAGTGGGATGGTATAGCAAATGAAGGAAAAACACAAACGTCAGGACGGCGCGTCTCCAGCTCAGGAGCGGGTCATTCTAGACGCTGCAACACAGTAATTTTCAGAGTTGACCAGTCAGTGTGCACTGAGAGGGACGAGCAGCACGGGCCTGTATTCGCTCGAGCGCAGGTGCAAGGGCTTGGCTTGTGAATAGAATCTTAAGAACTTTGATGACCCCCAAAGCATTAATAGGCACCCACAGAACAAAAGCCTTTACTTAACCGTCGACCTGACTTTGATTGGAAGCCACTTTTCAAGTTTCTGCAACAGTTTTCCCTTTTTCATTTCATTTGACTACTAATACTAGTCAGCGTCCTCCCAAGCAAATCGAGAAGGTGTTAGGGGTCTGGGGGCAGTAGCCCCCAGTTAGGGTCCAGGGGCCACCGCCCCCGGTGGGGGTCAGGGGGCAACGCCCCCCCCCGAAGCTGAGAGGTTTTGGGAAAATAGAGTGGCATTTTTGCACTATTTTTAAATGTTTGCACTGATCTAGAATGCTTTTCCATGCTCAGCAAAAATACACCGATTTCAGATCACACAGGAGACAGCACAGTGCTCACCACATTTCTGAGCCAGTTCACCATATATTACACATTGCTACATTTCTAGAACGCTTTAGTTGCGATAATAGCTGCTGCAGTCCAAACTTGAATGAGTAGACTGCAAGGAGTGACTCATCTAGCTATAGCAAAATTTCGGTGATGGAGGGTACAAAGCCGTGTGTGTAAGAGGTCAGAAATAGAGCTACATGAATGACAGTTGCATGGTACTGAATCAATACAATCAGAGAAACAGTGGCCCCCTGGCACACTGTCACATCATGTCTACTGTTCATGTTTGCTAGCAGCAGAAGACCCTCGGGCCTGGCCGCCAGCCCGCAGATTACTTCGATACTTCAATGCGGCGATTGCGGCGCCCACTTGCCCACCGATCACAAGCAGCGTCGAAGTTGAAATCTGTGATGCTGGGCCCCTCCACAGAGATGAACAGCAGATCTTCTAGAGTCTTGAAGGAGAGTCAGTTGCGAGGCACAGTCTTGATCCTGCCAGCAGCAGACAAGCCACGTTTGCAGTCCGCAGTTGATCCAGGCACAACTAGGCCAACAGCAGCCACAGCTGACAAGCTGGGGTACAGCTCACTCGGGGCTTCATTGCCCACCAAGAGCTCCATCACCTCGGTTGGATTTACCTTCTGTAGGCGATGAAACATGGAAGACTGACTGTTGTGGACAGCCAACCAGAGTGAGCGTCATTCCCTGTGGAGTTGATCAGCGGTCACCAATGTGGGCGAAGAATGGTCGGCAAGAGTGCAGATATCGTCATTGCCATGAGTGCTGATGAGGTCGTCCTCCTCTGGGAAATCTGCTTCTGAAAACAAATGAAAGGCATTGATTATGCCTGAATGTGGAAATCGTGCGTCCAGATGTTGCTGAATCGTATTCAAGTAAGGCTGCTCAATAGTACCTGCAAAGCTATCCATCTGCGCACCAGTAGCTGGCTGTAGTCTATAGTCACGTAGCCGCAGCATCTCAATGTCGAGCTGGCTGAGGTAGTCCCCTCTCTGCTGTAGTAAAGACCAGATCTTGGCCTTTGTGCCTTCAACTAGCATCTTCACTCCTGTGTAGTTGAGCTGCTTCCTTTGGAAACTCTTGGACAACGCCGCCAAGGGCGGCAGGACATCACACAGCAAGAGGAGAGATGCTACAAACTTGAACTCACGACACACGGAATAGAGACCCAAGGCTTGTGCTTCATGTCACTCTGTCGGCTTCGTAGTTCAGGCTGGCGAGTACTGACGGCAGACAGCGCTGCGAGCTGTGCACTGCTTGACAGTGGCTAAGCCAGCGAACATCTTTTGCCTGCTTCAATTTTATCAGCGGATCACCAAGAACTTCCTCTATGGCATGCAGTCCAGACATTCGAATGGCTGAGTTTTGGTAGAACTGGTACAGCTGTGTGAGGTAACGCTTGAACTGTTTCAGATACGGAATCTAAATGTGGGAAGTCAAACAAACATGCAAAAGTACTTCTGCATTGAGTCCCTTCTCCTCTTCTTAGAGGCTGCACAAAGGTATATGAAATTTCGTTTGCAAACTGACACTATTGTATAGGCGCAGGGCAAAAGTGTACGAAATTACAATGCCTTAGGATTGCTATCTGTATGCAGTCTATTACACGCCTTAGACAGGCAAGGGGTTGTCTACAAAACTACAACAATTGGACGATAGGCTCAAAAGTCATGTCCTGAAAAAGATGCCACTAGAGAGTTCGTTATTAACCTCGTCTGCTGCTTGACCTGAAGCCAGAGCTAGACGGTGAGCAACACAGTGGTTGCTGATCTAGTGTGGAATTGCATCTTGTAAGCGTTTGGCTACGCCAGTCTTGTGTCCAATCATGACATTCGCCCCATCGCTGCCGAGAGCAGCAAGTTTTCGTTGTTGGCAGACAAGCAGAGCATGCAAAAACAGCTGCAGGAATCATGACTATCACTTGCATGAATTTCTTCACCGCTCTTTCCCCTGCTATGCAAGTTTTGCTGTTTTCTACTTTGTTCATTTTCTTCATGCTGTTAGACAGGCAAAGAATTACGCTATGCTATACTACACATAATGATTGTCATCATACGTCATATCCTAGTCACTACTCGCGTCTCCGCTGGCTTTTTCTTCTTGCCTTGTGTGGTTTCTGTTATTAAAGTTATTCACTTGTTATCTACCATGAACAAATACTACTAAGCGAAATCGACTCTCTCGCCCTCCCTTTCTCTCTGCCAGATGCACCCATGATTTCTGTCACATATGTTCACGCCAGCTTCGTGCCCTGTCGTGCATACTGTTACATGCCATTATAGCCCTCCTTTCACGATGCCTGGAGTACTTCATCCTCATTGAGTGTCATCTGCAATTACTACATGAAAGTAATACTGCTCATAGTAGTCGCAATATCTTACCTGTGGCTGAAAGTTATCCTTCTTCAGTCGGCCCAGAACCGCATCGTGGATGGCTTTGGCTGTGCCATCAGGTAGCTGCAGCAAAGAGGCCAAAGATGTTTTAACCATGCTTCCCTGGATGTACTTGACATAGCAGATCAGTTCCTTGCACACAGAGACATCTGTTGTCTGATCGATCATGGATGCGAAGCAAGGTGAGGCACGCACATGCTGGTATATCTCCTCTTTCACCACTCCAGCCAGCGCTGCAACAGCCTCCTTGACGAAACGCTCAGACGTGTACGAAGCATTGTGACCTTTGTTGACTTCGTCCAGATACTTCGCACCAAGCAGCTTCCCCAATTCTACCAATGACAGGAACTTTGTGGTGTGTGCAATCTCCTCTTTACACAGCCAGTAGAGGCATCTCAGTCGCTCAATCATGGCCTTGCGCTCAACAGAGATGACATCCCGAAGTTCAGCAGTGATGCCGCCAGTCTTCTGTTGCACTCCCAGCAAGCATTCATCTTGGCAGGCTTCTGCATGACCTACAGAGTCTCCCGAATCAAGTTACAGCATGGAACATCCACCCAGATGGCCTTTCCAAGTGCGGCTTTTGCTGGTCGACGGTTGTGTTTCCGGCAGAGACTGCACAGAATGCCAACCACTGCCTTTTCACTGGCTCCTTCTCCGTACACTACTTCGATCCAAGGAAAGTCTTCTTGCCACCGCCTGTCGAATCCACTTTTCCTATGTTTCTCACATGCAGGAGCTTTTCCTTCTGGCGGGTCATCGGAGGACAGTGGGCCAGGCTTTTCTCTCTTCGCGGCAGGAGCTGTCTTCAACCAGCTATCAAGAGAAGCTCCCTGGCGGCGCTTGGTAGCTGTTTGACCCGTTCGTACGGATCGTGACTGTACGAGAGGAACGAAGTGGTTTAGGCGTACAAACTTAGTCAAATCCTTCGGAGCCGTTAGGGTTGACCACATTACATGCACCTTTGGGGTGAACTCACACTCAGTCTTGTCGTCGCGCAAAGGATGAATGACCATGTTGAGGAATCCTCCAAGTCTACCGTTCCCTGAAGGGTACACGGACACGAAGCTGGCGCCGACAACGGTAGAGAGAGCGCACAGGTGCTGCAGAGAAAGCGTATGTGCCACTAGTTTCCGCCGCAGTTCCCTCAGCTTCCAAAGCAACGGAGAAGGCATCTTCGGGCAAAGGAAAACGCTTGCGAGCCGACGCAAAGATGTGGCAGCTGTCTTCACTCAGCACTGACTCCAGGAGGTGCGCAGGATGGCTCCCTCTAACGACCTTGCCACGAGCCCGAGAGACCAGTTCCTTTGCATAGGCATCACGATGTTGCGTTAGCTCCCTTGCGCTTCAATGACGCAGGTCAGTATGGCAATCTTCATTCCCGTAAAACAGAACAGATACAGCACAAAAAAAAAAACAGTTTCCGTCTCCGTAGACTTTCACTGGTCTTAGCCCCGACCGGAAACAGCTCGCTGGCGATACGATCTATCTCGAATGAGTCGGCCGCTAAATCTGCAGGGCGGCCACAGCAGTCGACACGCGATGAGGGGCAATATGCGTCCGGATCCGTCGCCATCTGCTGGCTTGCAACCTGTACAGCGACACATGTCACACTCTCCTTGAAAAGCTCTGCTCGAGCTCGATCCACTCACGATCAACAGCTGAACCTACAGCTCGCATATGGCCCAGATCCTTTGCATGCAGATTGCAGAAGAGCTCACGCAGCACATCGGTGTCTTGGAAAGTGATTCTCATACTGTAAAATCACAAATTTTCGCACGAGATTTATTTTCGCAAATTTCGCAAATGAGCCCAATTTGTGAAAATTAGTACCATATGAAATTTAATATCATGTGCAAAATTGGTACTGAATTTAAAGTTCTTAAAATTCTTACGCCAAGTTCCGACCACCTACATGACCTCCAGCCAAGCAAACATGCACGGCCTGCTGAGCGTCAACGGATGCAAGAAGCTTCCAGTATGCTGCCCTCTGGAACTAAAAGTATGTCCTATAGTACCTCTTTCTCGGAGTTTGCCAAAATAAATCTTTGCGAACTAGGTTTGCAACAGATTTGCGAAAATCAGTACTGTACGAAAATTTGTGATTTTACAGTATCTGGACTGAGGTTATACTCGCCTGATCTGGTCAAACCATTCGAAAGACTCCAATTTTCATCAGCCCAATCTGCTCATGCAGACGCTCTGCCAATCGAGGAAGTTCTCGCTTGAGGCAGAGTTCTCTCAACTGGTCAAGAAGAATTATGATGATATCATCCACTTCATTTAGAGTAAGCTCGGTCAAAATGCCCTGGACGCGTTCGTCAGACTTTCCCCCATGCACGGCTAGCTCGTTTGCAACACAGAGCAGAATGCAGCCTGACCTCCACTTCATTTCACCAACGCTGATATTGTAATACTTAGCAAACCAACCAAACAATGTGCTTAGCCCTTTCTGGTGCTCCAAGGTGCCGGCGGGAAGGCAAATTGCTACAGTGTGGAGAGCTCGAAATGCAAGGCTGGTGAAGCCTTGGACGTCCTTAGCTCGCACACATTCCTCAATGCCATCATGCAGTGTTCGACTAATAAGCAATGCCATTCCCCTCACTTGCTTGTCATCAATGTCATCAGGCAGAAGCTTCTGTACTGTCAAATACTCCTCTACCACTTGTGTTCCCGCTACTAAAGTGAATTCCATGTCGCTGTCTACTAAGCTGCTAGCGGGGCAGTCTTCGAAGAAGGCATCTGAAATGTCATTCCCGCCAAGCCAGACACATTCGAGCTGCTTGGAAACTGATGTTGACAGAGATTTAGCCAGATTGCCTGCACCGGTGTCAGTGATACTGTTTTCACTTAGAGTCAGATAGCGGAGGGACAAGCTCGTGGAAACAGAGCGTGCGAGGCAAATTGCACCAACATCACCAATACTGTTGCCACGCAAGCTCAGCAGCATGAGATTCATGCCTAGGCAAGTGCCATCCTTGAAGCACTCACAGTGATGGTTGGCTAACCCTGTGCTTTCCAACAGCAGACCCTTCAAAGAGTTGCATCTACACACTAGGGTTTTGAAGCAGCTTGTAGTTGTGGGATGCTTTGTGAAGATGGGGTTTTCAGACAAGTTTAGAAGAACCAACGTCACATTGTAAGTTGACAAGACATTGCCCAATGAAGCCGCTCCTGCATAGCCAATGTTGTTGCATTGCAGGCTCATGCTCTTCAGGCTGGTGTTTACGCTGAGTAATGCGGCAAAGGTTTCTGCTCCGCTGTCGGTAACATTGTTTCTTCCAAATGCGAGGTGAATAGTCTCGGGTACGTTTTCTTCCTGAATGTCAGCTAACAATAGAGCTGCAGTCTCACTTACACCTTCGTCTCCTGCACCAATGTTGTACATGTTTGCAAGTGAACTTCTTCCGTCGTCACGTCCGTAAAATTGCCTCTGGACTCCATCTGTACATAGCATTCCTCCAGAAACCACAAATCTCCCTGAGATCAGAGTGTAGCCAGCTACGCTTGGAAAAGTTCCGGACTGAACTGCATACTGGATCTCTCCGTTAGTGATGTCATTATTGTCTATGTACACCTGGAAGTACCTTTCAATTTCAGCTGGTCTCAGTGGACTTAAGCTATCGGATTGGCATTGGCCACGAGCACGAAAGTGGTCACCGATGGCTGGCAACACTGCTGAAGTTAGTTTGTTGTTTCCCATCGAAACACCTTCCATTTGATTGCTGGAGTTTAGCTGGCAAAAGAGGGCTGTGATGCTATTGTCGGTTAGGCTGCATGAGGTGAAGTGTACGCTTACCAGTTGCTTGAGTCTGTTCAATCCTTGTCCCACGGTTACACCGTTCAAACCGTGGAGATTGTTTCCCTCTAAACAGACCCTTCTGCAACAGGTGCTTCCACGAATGCGACAGAAGAAATCATTAACACCTTGCGACCCTAGATGATTGTACGAGAGATCCAGGTCCTGCAGTAATGTGCATTCATTCATAATTGCACTCAAATCAGCAGCATCTCCATCTGAGAGACCACACTTGTTCAAGTGTAAATGTTCAAGCTGCTTAGATATTGAAAGTTTTGGAGCAATTTTAGCAAATGTACTGCCGACCGCCATGTTGTCAGCGAGATATATTCCTGTGAAATGATTGAAAGCTGATGACAGAACTTGCAGGTTTTCCTCTTGCAAATTACAAGCATTGAGGTTAAGGTTGGACAAAAGGTCGGTCCTCTCAGCAGCAAAAGCAAGGGCGGATGCCTCGCATAGATGAACTTGAGAACCCATGAGACTCACTAGTTTATGTGGGAACAACCATCTTGTTACGATGCCAATATGGCTGGTAGTTGTCGGCTGTCTCTGCTCTGCTAGGCAGGTCAGCAAAAAGAGACGCTTTTGATTTCCCGACAGTGACCTTTCGTGCGCATTTAGGGCACTGAACAGCTGGATGATGAGCTCTGGAAGTAAGCAGCATGGTACCAGGCCAGCAACAAAACGCCAAAATAGCCATGTGTGTTCCTCACAGCCGATCTCCTCAGGCTTTAGGACAGTCTCCAAGTCTGCTGAAAAGTTGAGTGACCGAACAAGTTCGTGTGCAGCGAGGTATTCCTGCCAGCTCAAGTGAAGGAATATAAATACTCCCTCACACGCAGACAACTGAGGATCCTTCCATGTTCCAAGCAAGCCCACATTCTCTGCTCCATCGAGGTGGCTAGTGACACTGGCACACGGAAATTCATAGCATTTCTTCTTCAAACCATCCAAAGCCAAACAGCCAAGGTCCTTTGATGTTTGAAGCAATCGCTCCTTTTGCTCATTTTCATCCAAGCTTTGGGAGACCTGCATTGTGTTGTGGCAATGCTCACTGGAACAACCCATGCTAGATTGACCCAGTTTATCAGTGTTCCGCTTAACCACACGTTGAGCACCTCGACATACAATGTTCTTGAACATGCGGCTGTACAAGTCCGTTATAGACAAAGGAAGTTCACCATCATTCTTGAAGACACGGATGAGCATGGCGGCAAACAATGGTGTCTCCTGTGCGGCCGACTTGACCTGTGCCTTGTCAGGCGAGTTGAGCTCTGTCTCGAACAGCAATGTTCTCTCCGGTCCAAGCCTGTCCTGTGCCATTTCTGTAAGTCGTTTGTCCTTCAGACCGACCAGGGAGAACAATCTTTGGATGTTGCAGCTCCTCAGCACATTGAAGATGCTAGTAGAAGGCCGGGAGGTGATGATGACTGAAGCATTTGAGAACGATCCCTTGCCCAAGAGCAGCTCTCGCAACACCCTGCCTTCTCCTAAAAGACCGGCACTGCCCACTTCATCTACGCCATCGAGGAGAAACAGCACATGTTTTGAATTGTCGGTGAGGAAATCGATAACTTCTTGACATCTTGTATCATTGTAACCCTCTGGTAGTCCGAGGAATTGGCGTTCTGTATTTGCCTTGACACGGCTAGCCTCTCGACCAGCAATGTAGATCACAGCACAAAATGTCTTGAAGCCACCAACCGCTTTTGGGCTCTCCCAGTCGTAAAGGATCTTACGACAAAGAATGGTCTTGCCTGCACCCCCACCACCCAAGATAAGGGAATGGCTGATCGATGTATTGCTGCCTTTCAACTGGAGGAGAACCTCGAGGTTTTCGAGCTCCATGCCACCAGAATACTCTGCCATTGATCTGCGTGATGACTGTGCTAGTTGTTTTGGATCTCCACCTCTACATTCCTTGAGAAGTTTCCAGGCCTGGTTGTATGAGAGAGAGGTCACCATCACGTATACTTTGTCTACACATTCAGCATCATCATCATAGAAGTCCATGATGCTGATGTTTGACAGGCGCCTTGCCTGGAGGATCAGGTTTTTCAGGAAGGAATTGACAGCAGGAGTAGCTCTGTGCAGATGCTGTGCCCAAGGTCGAAAACTCACTAAAGGAAAGACAAAT
>JAOWAR010153140.1:0-10000 GCA_028571005.1 Clathrina lutea
AGTCAGGTGATTCTCGTTTGCTAGGCGATTTGGTGCCGCAGGTTCGAGTCCCGGTTTGGCACGGATTATGAGCATCTGCAAGTTTTTCATCGAATGTTTGAGCAAAGCCTGGTGCTACGTTTTGATTGCGTCTCTTGCAGTGCACGCGAGCGGTCAGTCGGTACCAGTGTTTGCTAGACTTAGCCTGCTGCAGAAGACGTGGGCTTGTGTCGTTATTTTCGCCGTGAACTGCCCACGCCACATCTCTCAAACTGTGCTATATGACGCCATAGGCCTAATCAAAATTGTCCAGTTGGCGGCTCCGTATGACAGTAGCTTGACGTCTTCCGCTGGCCTTCGCCCTTTTAGGAAAACAGGCTGAATGTGGCGGAAAAAGGCGGATGTAACCGTTTGGTTTTTGTCTTGGGGGGTGACTGTTGACAGCAACGACCTCGTTCACGTCTGCTTTCCGCACGTCGCGCATTGCACAATAGAACGCAGACGGTGGTTTAATCGAGGGCAAACTGTATTATACAGGACTCAGGACGGCACGGTCATAGTATCGGACGATGAATCGCATCCAGTCTCTTATCTCTGTCCTATTGTTCTTTCGGAATGGGATAGCCCACCATCAAGCACATTACAATCATAATACACGTCCGGAGCCGCGCCAAGTTAATTAGAGAGGTTGCGCGTTTATGTCTGGATTTTTGCCACGCTGCGCGTTCATGAATCAATTCAGCGGCCCTTGCTCGCGCTCATCGGCTCTTGCGATCGCGCTGGCGTTCTAGACCTCTGCGGTCGGCGTGCGTAATCTGCGGTGACAGCTAGCAGCAGCAGCAGCTGACTGCTCTGTATATGTCCTTATACACGGTCTGCTGGCAAGAAGATTCTTCGTTTTGCCTCGTTTCAGCTCAGCTGAGACAAAAAATTCCCGTTAACCGGTTGGCGACCAATTTAACGCCGAACGTCGCCGGCGAGTAAAGGAGTCCTCCGATATTGTGAAGTCGCCGTCGATAGAGCCGGGAGAACTTTCTGGCTCCGGGGGCGTCATCATAAAAGCACGCTGCGTTACCTCAGCGCTGCTTGGAAAGACAAGCTCTCCTCACGCTTGCCATCCTCTCGACCCTTCACAGTTCGGGTACATTCTCACTAAGCTAGTGCTGCCAACAGGTACTGTCGTCTGGTGCATTGGGTGGCGAGAAGACGGCTTCCGATTCGCATTTGAGAGTGCTTTATCCGCGTCACTGGTACAGGCTGACTGGAGAGCTATGCGGGTGGAGGTGAGGAAGCCGTAGTTCGCACTCAGTAGAAGTGTTCTTGTGTTTCTTACCTGTACTTTCACTTGGACGTAAGAAAGCTGAAAATCTCTCCAATCAGAAATCGCATTGGACAAAGGCAAGAAGATGATTGTGTTACTACCGTGGATTATACGTCTTCCCATCTCTCTGTCATGCATCACGCGTCGCGTTCACGTCTAGAGGCTTCGTGTAAAGCGGCTTGAAAACAGCTGTGTGCTGCATGCTGCTCTTCCGAAATCCCGATTCAGGCCTGAGAGGGGGGATTTTTCTTTTTGTTTCGACTGAACGACATCCTATCGTGCATAGTAGCTGCGGAGTGAAGCACGTAAGGGCTCTGGTCGGCCTCGGCTTGAGCTCGAGTCGTGACTCAGGGTGTCTGTTTAAGTCCCGGAGAAACTCACAGTATCTTGCGCCCCACATCTCTAGACTGAGCTCGAGGGGAATGTGGCGTGGGCATAGGCATTGTCGATCATCGCCTTGGGAATCTAGCGGTACTTGGGCATGGCTAAAATAAGCCCTTGCAAGATGGCGAGCGCGCTCAACGCGTGGAAAGAAAGGAACGACCGCTCAGAGCAAGAATGTGTCTATAGGTCAATAGTTTCATTCAGACTATCTGATTCTGAATCTTGCTGTCTGTGTTAAAATGTGCAGCGATAGTTTCGGCTTCCTCAGGTTAGTTCATCTAGGACAGGTTGCAACAGATTCAGGATTGTTCATGTTAAACCGGAGGCCTGGGCCATCACGAAAGGAAGTGAGTCTAAGGAACAGCTGGAGACTACACGTTTAAAGCCACGTCTTGACCTCGCCGAAGGGGGAATTTACAGATGAAGTGGAAATGTCTGGACGTGTTCAGGACCGTTCTGATGCACTACCGTCAATGTAAAACCTGTATCTTGACGTCGTCGATTAAATTCATTGGTAACTAGTACGACAGGAATAATGTCAAGTAGTAGATCTATGTGGCTCCAAAGTGGATGACTTCATCATGATGTCATGAGCACGTACTGGTTGGCCTATTTGCACTCGTTGGCCTCTTTGGACATTTTTATTTTTTATTTTTCCGGCATTCCAAACACGTGCAGCCCTTTTCTTCAAATTGTCAGTACCCACAGCAAATGCTTCATATACATATTTTTTGGACATAAGACACTGACTTTCCACATCCCCATCCTAATTTTCCACTAAAATTTATTTTCACACCAGCGGGTGGCCTTCCAAAATACGTCATATTCACGAATTTCAGCATGTAATCTAAATCCTTTCTTGCGGGGCGTAGCAATGTGCTGTTACGGTTGATGAGCGATGATTAGTGCACCATGGCATCTCTATTTTACCTACAGTTTAGTGAGCAATGGTGAGATCATGGTCCCTCCGGTAATGTGAATGATAATCTGTCCCTCTCTACCATCGCATTGCACCATATGTGTATATCACTTTGTAGTCATATAGATTTAGATCTATTTAAGGGGCTTGAAGAAAATTTAATGAAGGTCACGGCATATTCTGTGCGAAGACTGGAACTCTAACTCATGGCACGAAATCGCCTACGAGACAAGAGTCACTTGACTATGCGTTACGTCATCGCGTCATCCTCGGAGGATGACTCGTGTGCTAGGCGACTTGGTGCCGCAGGTTCGAGTCCCGGTCTCAGTATGGAATATGAGCTTCTTTAAAATTTCTTCGAATCTATTCCTCCTTGTGGCCACACTTCTTCTTATTTAGGGATTCCCCAACAGAGTGTTAGCCCTGATTAAGGGGGGCGTCTCTGCTTGCTGAATAAAAAAAAACACATAAAAAGGTATGGCTGAGCTTAAAAAAGTGTAACAGTCATGAGAGAGGGGAAATAGAGAAAAAGGGATAGGTTCTTAAGTCACCTTTCTCTTTGCGATGGGCCTGAATAAATGTTGATACTATTATTTTGTTCATTTGGGACATTTTTGTGTTCTTCATGGGCAATGCCTGTCCCTTATCTTCATCTTAAAGGAATGCCTCTTTTTCGCTTGAGTCCAAATTTCGAAGTTTTCTGAAAATATAAAAGGGAACGGCAACAGTTTTGAGCATACACGGATTCACCGAGTCATAATTTGATACAGTTGCATGTTGCTTGTCGTTGTATAAAGTATCAAGTCTTTAACTTTGCACGTTTTGCTTGTGCCTTCCGCAGGTGTATTTCCTGGCCGTGCTCGTTGCCCTGCTAAGTGCAAGCATACAGGTCAATGGTGCAGGTAAGAACCCGTTCAGTGATGGGCTCAACCTCTACCAAGTACATTATACTGTCATGAATCCTCACTGCACCGTGCCCTCAAGTTACACTGACATGCAAAAGAAATGCCATTCCCACTCAGTTATAACTATATTTTTACAATTACGCACCAATAACTCTTCCCCAGGCCTTGTTAGTGCCTTTCCTTGATGAAGTGTGGCGATTTTGGCTTAAAGAAATTTAAAACAAAAGAAAGCATTTTATGCAGCCAACTCATGGTCCCAGCTTATTTTTACAACTGGCATTTGCTTGAATCTCTTAGTTGCTTTTGAGAAGCCATTTCCGTACTCAAATTCTCAAACATTCTTTCTGTCCATGTTTTCTACCTAGTTTGTGCGAAAATGAAATGTGGTCAAAAAGTTCGTGGACGTTGCGCTCACCTGAGTGTACAGCGAAGACAGTGTTCACCGTGTGGTAAGCGGACATCGTTTTGGGTGTTTGGCGGCCGAAGAGGCCTCAGCTTCAACATCGACATCAGCCTGCACGGACACCTTTTCAAAGACAAGGTGATCATCCGTGATGGTGACGAGGCCAAGTCACCGATCCTGGTCAAGTGCGTGCAGCAGAACCTCAGCACATGCCCAAGACTTGTTGTTCCAACTGGTCGATTTGTGCGAGTTGAAATCAAAACAGGCAGAAATCGACGACCTGGGAAATCGATCGAGTGTCTCAGGGAAAAGGACTTTAAAAGAGCACCAGAAGGGTACAACGTCTCATTTTTCATCAGTGAAGGTAGATGACTTACCAACCTCGATTGTTAGTTCCTTGGAATAAAGAAGGCTATGGATGGGCAGTATTAGATAATCATTGCTGGAAATATCGGCCTTTGTATTTTCCCAACCACAAGGGTTGATTTCAAAACAAATTATTTGACTAAGGCAAGCTTTTTGGGTTCGTCACATGCTCAACAAGAAAGTCTTGCCGGTACTTTTCAAGAGAGAAAGAGCTGAAGGGCACTCCGATACAAGATTAGAGTTTCTCGTATTTTTTTCTTGGTACAAAAGGAATGAAGGGGTCTACAAATTTTGTGAGTATAAACGTTTTTTGAAGGCACAGCTGACATCATTCGAAGAAATTGGCTTGCATTTGATCTGATTTCAAGAAGGATGCCTGTTTATCATTGTTGTGTTTAGGGTATGTCAAGTTTACGACATCAAAAGCCAAGGCTTTCTCCTGGTCCTCTTCCTCCTCCTCCTCCTCCTCCTCCTCCTCTTCCCCCTACCCTCCCTGCGTGTTCTGCAACAGCTCCTGAACTCCGTTGCCCGAACGTGACGCTGGATCTCGGCTGCAACACAACATTTGCTTTGGTCAATCATAGAGCCGGCACATGCCCGTTTATTCCACCGTGTGCCTGTCGGGACGGACTCTATCGCCTCAGCCCTCCTGTCGTGGTGTGTGGTGCAAACGGCCAGTGGAGCTTTCCCCTATCTGATCCTCCGCGGTGCATAGGTAATCCATTTACTCTGTGTGAAGATGTTCTAGCTCTATTTTTGGTTGGTTTCTTGCACTACCAGGTCATATCTGCATTGCATTAAAATGATTTTTCATTTTGTGCCGTCTTTCATAGAGAAGAGATGATATCCTTGAAAAATAATTACCTTAAATTCCACTCAGAACCCTTCTAATCAAATGGGTTTGAAGCTGTTTCTGGAGGAAAGTCCAAAGATCCTAAGTCAAATATAAGCTAGGGAATTTTCTGAACTAAGGGCAATCAACGCAGTACCACATACAAGTGCGTTTGTGTTGTATGAAAAAATGGACCTACACACACACACTGTTTTTGCAATGATTGTGTCCTTACACGTCTGTTAGATCACTTCTTTTTGTTTTATTTTTTGCTTGAGTAAATGGCGATGAAAGTTCCACCAGCCACGATGAAAGTATCTAAATTTGGTGCCTAATTTTGGTAGATGGGCTTATCAAGCACAGCTATATCAGAGTGATGTACTGATTTTCTGCTGACCAAAATAGATTAACCCTACTTTTCGAAGGAAGAAAACTCGAAGAGAAATGGGTACGTTAAGGGAAACGCCAACTCGTGACAATAGTTTAATCCTCCGGGTGCATAGCCACCTTGAACTGTGATGACTAGTAAAATTGAATGTGGCACAATCAAACATAGGATGGCCAAGAGCCTGACCATTGAAGCTGTTCTTTTGGAATTTCCTCCTGAAGTGCTTAGTGGGTCAACCGGTTCTATCAAGAATTGTAGAAACTGAAGCTCCTTCTCCCTCAGTCTTTCCCTTTCTGCCTCCATCTTTGCAGAGTGTCGTCATCCTCAGCGTCTTCTCGTCCTGCTCGATACACCCGGCGACATCCCAGAGGAGCTCTCATATATGAGAGCTATAACAAAACAAGTCTTCTCTTCGCTACAGCTCGGTCCGGCTGGGAAAGACCTCGCGGCCTTGGTTGTTTCGAAACGTAACATTGCAAGGGTCTGGCTCAGCTTCGACCGAGACCTGACCAGAGAAGAAATCAATGAGCGTGTACTAAGTTCTCGACCAGCACCTGCAGAGGATCGCCTCCTGAAAATGCTTAAAAAGGCACTTGAAATTTTCCCTCTAGTTGGCCGAGACGGTCTCGAAACCACCATAGACGGACACACAGTCATTCGAAGTATTCTCATAATTACTTCCGGAAAATCGCGACTCCTTCCCATTGGAGTGAACTCGGAGGAGGCTCAACTGGCCAGAAGGCTTCGTGACGAGAGGGGAGTGGACATCTATTCACTCGAACTTTTCCAGGGTGTTTCACAGCACGAGTTGCGAACAACACATATCGTCAGTCAGCGATATGAACTTTCTTCACAGTTCCTCCATGGGATTGTAAATCCCGCATGTACATCGAGAGTTGCTGACTTTGTGAACACACTCAGCAAATATTTTTGCCCAGGTGAGAAGAATACTCTGTATTTCGGTTTTGATCTAGGGAAGACAGTGACAATGGCACTCTAGCTGTATTGACAAGTCAGATATTGAAAGGATTGTATTTCGGACTATGGTTGCTGTAGACCTCTATAAGAAAAACAGAAAAGACAGTGACAAAGCTTGACTACAGCCACCCAAGAAATACAATACATGGTCAGAACATGGTTGGATTTCTGGGAATTTGGACCTTGTGAAACGAGTTTGTTTGTACTCTCATCAAGTCCTTTTTCCATGATAAGCAATGATGCAGTCTGCACATTCATTTTCCTTCAGCACTATTTGCGTTTCTGATTGGTTTGCTTTCCAGAGTGTATAAGCTTAAGATGTGGTCACCTGATGAAAGGATCCTGTGCAAAACTGACGTTTCATCGTAATCGCTGTCTAAACTCAACCTGCCCGAGTGTCAGTACATCCACCCCAACCTACCTTTTCGAGCATGCCAGTAGCTGGCCGCTAAGGATATCCTTTTCTGAAACTGGCCTGTCCTTTCGCGAGGACGTGCTGACAATTCGCGATGGCCTAGAAGAGAACAGTCAAACAGCATTGAAGTGCACCGATAGTGGCTGCCAGTCAGGACTAAGGAAAAATGAAAGAAGGCCAGGATACTTCCTCAGGATGAAGTCCAGCCAGGCTCGAGTGGAGATATCCCCAGCTCTCGCAGATCAGCCGTGTATGAAAGGAAATGCAGTGTTTGAACCCCGCCCTTTTCTTGTCTGGATGAAAGGTACTAAAAGTTGAAACACGCACCCACTCAATAGGAGCTTCAAGTAACCAAGTGTGAGTGATTTGAGGGGAAAAAGTGCTATTTCAGCCTTACCAAGTATGCTAAATGTGTTATGAACAGTATGTTACAGGGAGAGCGTAAACGGCATGGTGATGAAAACTGCATAATTATGTGAGTTTCTGGCAAAGACCCAACCTTTGCAGCTCCTTGATTGATTCTTTCCCTCATTTCTGAACCAAAAAAAAGGAGCCATCAAGTTGTGTTAAAGATGCTCTCTTCTTCTTTTCCTGGCAATAGTTTGCTTCTTAGGTGCATGGTCAGCATACCACTCTCGCCGCTGGCTAGCCTTTCTCCTTTCAAGCTAGTGCCTTAGCCCTGACATTTGTCAGTTATGTGGACAATCCTACCAAGATATGCAGTGGTTTCCTAACTTTTTGGCATTCTTCACTTTTTTTCCCATCTTGGTAGCTCCAACCTGCCCTTTTGTAAATCCCGATGTGGGCTGCGGCAGGTTGATTCAGCCTGTGAATCGAATCGCTGGCTCAATCATGACCGTCCAATGCGACGAAGGGTGTCTGATTCGAGATGGAACATCAAAAGTTATATGCGAGCACAGTGGTACCTGGAACTGGAAGACACGCTCACCACACTCAGTATGCCAGCCGATCGGTAAGTGAATGGATGATGTGAACAGTATCCACTCATCCTTCCTGGTCCTGGTGCATCGGTTAGGAAATGATACTTCATGTACAAAGCGCTCAATTTCTAGTAAATGGTTGTACATACAAAACATAACCAAAAAGTATACATGCGTTTCATGTGTGATCTCCAAACGATGACATCATTCGGTTTCTTGTGTACAAGTAGCAGACTGTAAGCTCAGGGAGGTGCATACACCTTTCACAGTATATCTTCGCACGGTTCTCTGATGACACAAAGGATGGCCAAGAGCATGAAGCATTCCAGGATGTGGAGACTCTGGAGGTATGAGCTAAAAGATGAAACACAAGGCAAACACAAAGGTGACAAAGGAGAAAGTGAGATCTCCCATTCCTGGCTGATCTTTCACAGTTTTATGGTTAATTTGTTTTTGGTGTTTCCTCTTCCTACCGTCAATTTGCTATTTTTAGAACCTCAAGAACCAACTTGCCCGCCACCTGTCTTGCCTGACCATGCTCAGATGCTACGACTTCCTGGAGGTGAACGTTTCCCTGTGTCGAAGCAGCACGGCGTCCAGTGTGTAGAAGGCTACCAGAAAGCCACTCTCACAGACTGGGATGAGAAGCTCTGTGTGGGTAGCAGCTGCATCCAGCCAGTCTACATCGAATGCACAAGACAAGGAACATGGAAGATTCCTGATAGCTTCATTTGCCGGCGTAAGCTAAAAACTAAGAAATAGGGAGGGCATTAGCTGAAGTGTGTAAAACTAATGAAACAGTTCACGCAGAGTAACAGATGCAGGGTGAGGCAAAGGTCATTCTATTATGTTCCACTGATTGTAGTAATCTAAACGGATTCTACACTTCAGAACAATGAAATATTTTTGTTTCCCAATTCCTGAACTCTGCTTTTCCTTCTTTTTCTTCCCTCCCCTTCTTCACTTGCTCTCTCTCTCTCTGCCATTCCTCTATCTCTCTCTCTTTTCTCTCCCGTCCTTCCCATCTCACCCCGTTCCTCTATCTCCTCCCTCCTCTCTCTGTGGTCTTTCCATTCTTCCTCTCCGTCTCCTGAATCTCCACACACTTTTAATTCTCTTTTCTCCCAATCTCTTCCTCTCTTGTCTGCACAGCTGCTCAACCTCAGGTTTTAGCATGGATGATCAGACATCGCTATGAGCTGTACCGAACAAACCCGAGCAACGTTACACTTCATTGCGTGAAAGGACTCGGTGGGCAAAACCGTCGAGTGGACAACTCTACCATCCAGACATCTCCACCCACACCCATAGCAGGGACAAGCAGACCAGCATCACTTGCAACCCCATCAGGCAATTCTTCAAATAATACAGAGAAGGATGCCCCATGGTGGTGTGACAAAGCAGGCAGTCGAACCATCACGAAGATTCCTCGCTGCATGGAGATAGCCTTCCTGATAGACGAGTCGAAGAGCATGACCGAAGGGAGCTTCAACCTGAGCAAAAACTTTGCCGCGCGCATACTGAGCTTCTTCAGAAGCCGCTTCGATAGCGACCGGGGTGTCCGTGTGGCAATACTCACATTCTCAGGTGGGAAGCCGCGCACTCACACATCCTTGAAAAATGGAACTGTCTACACCGAAGTGATACAGGCCATTCGAAATATTCGCCCACGACTTGGGTCTACTAACTTAAAGTCTGCTCTGCTGGAGCTGAAGGACAAAGTTGTGCCAATGGAGAGAGGGTTTTGTCCCGAGAGAGTGGCGTTTGTCATCACTGATGGCAACATCACATCAGGAGGAAGTCTCAAAGAGCCTCTGCTTGAATTAGCCGATGCCATCAAAAGCCGTGGCTGGAAGATCTATGTCATCGCAGTAATCAATGAAGAAAAGCTGCGCCAGAAGTTCTCCGACCTCCAGCTAATGAATGATTTGGCCTCATCCCCATCAGACCATGGTGGCAAGTTCTTCTTCACTTTGCGGGATGACCAGCTGAAGCAGGTGGCCGAGGATGTTGTTAAGCTAGACATGGGTGAGTCGGATCTGCAGAAAATGTTTTTCTACCGGTCAGTGAAGTATTAAGCAAAGAGCATAGGAAATGTTTGCTAAGATCCGTAATCTCCCTCTCTCCATTTCTATTTTGCTCTATAATGCGGCCATAGCAACCCCTGAC
>JAOWAR010153151.1:0-11103 GCA_028571005.1 Clathrina lutea
ATGAAGGGGCGGAAGAAGAAGAAGAAGAAGAAGAAGAAGAAGAAAAAGAAGAAGAAGAAGAAGAAGAAGAAGAAGTACGCACCTGTTGAAAGTCCGTTGATCCGCTTGCGGAGAGATCAGTTAGCATCTGCAGGATTGTTTCCATTGAAGGTTTCAGCGGCAGTCCTTTGAAGACTTCGAGAGCTTCTTGATTGAACGCAATGAGTGACACCAAATCCATGGATGACTTGGAACAATTCAGTCGACTCTTCAAGTACTCATTACACGCATCAATTGCAGCACCAAGACGGTTGGGATGGGTCTGTCCAACATCAATGGTGGAATCCTCCCTTGCAGCAGGTGTTTGGTCAGTGTGGCTCATTGAGATCGATCGATCAATGATGAGAACATGATGCACAGGTCTACCATCATGCCGGCATGGAAAGTGGTGGCCGTTTTCATGAACGTGGCCTTTCCCTTCATATGTGCTTTTCCAGTCGTCTTCAGTGATTGGTTTGTGCCACATGTCACCGCTGCAGTAGTACTTCTTCGACTGACCGTTCTCAAACTCAAACTGGTGCTGAACAGCTGTGCAGTGATACTCACATTTACGGAACTCCTTCTGGTCGGTTAAGGAGCATGGATCTTCGAAGCCAATGGCCTTCCAATAGGCATCGTGAGTGAGCTCATCCAATGGCACGTCCTTATAAGGAGCATAGTTGTTTGGAAAGACATGACGCCGACCCCTGGCTTCGATTGCTGCGCAGCCTCCTGATGTATGGGCATTTTCTGGGCATCTCATAAGGTGAAAATGACCCCGACCGGCTTCCTGGCAGAATTCGCGGCACCGCAAAGGTTCACCGCTGTCACCTGGTTTGAAAAGATGTCTTCCAACTACAAACACCGTTTGCTCAGTGGCAATGCGGGCCATCCTCAAGTTCCCATGTTTTCCGGCATGAGGAGGCTGATGATTATAAGGCTTTTCGCAATAATAACCACACCCTGGGCATTGCTTCTCACATGTGTGTTGGTGCTCATTGTTTACTGCTGTGCAGCGGTGTGTTCCTTCATGCTGGACTTTGCCTGATGGGATCTTGATAACGCAATCATGTTTCACATCAATGATGTGTGTGTAGAGTTTGTACTCAACTTG
Source organism: Clathrina lutea (assembly GCA_028571005.1). NCBI lineage: Eukaryota > Metazoa > Porifera > Calcarea > Clathrinida > Clathrinidae > Clathrina > Clathrina lutea. Next base: position 1,133 of record JAOWAR010153151.1, read on the forward strand.
CTCACCACGAGCATTTGTGTAGGTTTCAGTTATGTTGTCGTTTTCCAACCAGGCTGGTTTTAACTGACAAATTCCATTCTCCTCACACTTCTTAAGACAGTCATGCTCCTCTGAGCATAGATGGACGGTGTCAAGGTCACGTTGGCCATTCTCAGCCACACCATGGAAGTGGTCATTCTCAGAGCACATGTTTGGGCAGTTTGGCATGCAGCAGCGCTGCAGACAATGCTGGTTGCGGCAGGCGTGGACTGCAGCTGTGGGGTCTTCACAGTGATCTGCATGCTCTGGACCATGGACATTATGGTGACCATATGCCTTGCTGCACTTCTCATTGCAACCATCCACTTTGCAGTATTCTAAGCATGTATGGTCAGCCTTACAGTCATGATTTGGGCTTTCTTCATCTAGGTCGTGGCCTGGTATTTCCTGGCAGCTTCCTAGACAGTTACCAGCTTTCCCATCAAAGGGGCATCTGACACCACATTTGTGCCCCCTCTCTGTACAGTCATGCCTGCTTTGTGGGTGGCCAGCTTTCAACCCACATGTCTTCGGTTGGGTTGACTGGGAAGTTGCTGACTCAATGTCGTCTTCAGCAGGTCGAATTCCTCCAGATAACACTGATCGACCCTGGTCAGTGCTGTTGCATGAATTTGTTGCTTGCTCTTGACAGAAGTCACAAATCTGTTTGCACTTGTGGGCTTGAGGCCCACTGGAGAGGCAGGTGTGTTGTTTGTCATGGCCCCTTAGCTGTAAGCATGGATAGTAACAGTTGTAACACTTATCTGAGCAAAGCGTCCATTTTGCCCTTAGCCCTCGCAACTGTCGGTTAATATTTCGTATGAGACCAACCACATACGGCTTCTGGGAAAGATGGCCGATTTCGTGCGATACCCAGCTCTCGACCAAGCTCTGTCGCTCCTTGCACAAACTAAAGAGGAATGCTTGGAACTGTTCTGTCCATGCTGTGGCAGACGCAAGACTATCTCCTCTTTTGTCAAACACAGCTTCAAACTTCTCAATAAAAGGTCGAATCACTTCTTGTGGATCTGTGTCAAACGTTACACACAAGGAGATTTCCCTGGTCAAATGGTCACTTTCTTCAGTCGTACAGCCCAGAGGTTTCTTTCCTTCGGGCATATTTGGGTCTTGGAGACATCCAAAATCAATAGCATGAGCATATTGCTTCTGCACATGATCCACTTTCCTCTGCTCCATGCTCTGTTGGATGGGCAGCCAGTCCTGCAGGACAATTTTTGCCATAATCACTGTCAAGACAGTCTTGAAGTGTTTACCATTGCTGTATGTCCTAACCTCATCTGATGCCAGGAAGGACTTCATCTTGTACAGCTCATCATAGTAGGCACAAGTACCGATAGGAGGGGAGACTTGCGTTGTGAAGTCTCCATTAAACATTGTCGTGATGAAATGGTTTGGATCTCGATCTGAGAGGGTGCTGAACTGCTCCCTCCAATAGCGCTTGACCTGATTTACAGCGTGTTTTTCAATATCATTAACATTGATGTAGAATTCACCCTTTACAAACTGTTTGCCATCCATGTCTTGCACTCCGTCTCTCAAGCGTGCCAGGATGTCTGCTGTGCTTTGGTCCATCTGGTTCGCTGTCTTAAGGATCATCATTCCACTCAAGGTGGCATTCAATATTAACAGCAATGTGTCTTCTTGTGCCAGGCGCTGTGGTGACCCCAGTCCTTCGAAGTCCAGCACAACATACAGGCAGGATGGAGTCTTTCGAAGTTGCATCCATGCTCCAGTCGTGCAGCGGCCACCGGAAACATCAAACTGAGAGCCGGTCAAGTGGTTGAGCATGAAACTCTTCCCGGTACTTTGTTTGCCAATCGCAGAAACGACTTTCACATCCTTTGTCCAAGAGTCTAGCACAGCCTCATGAAGACCAAAATGAATATCATCTGCCAATTCTAAGGCGCAAGTGCGCTCCACTTCACTCGCTCGACGCCAAGGAGGAACAAGAACGCCATTTTCTGTCTCTGCGATCTTAATTGGTACACAGCAAATCAGCCTCTGGATCCAATCGCCAACTAGGCAAGGCATTAAGTGTGGAGCTGAAGTAAAGTGAAACATTTCTACAGATCTAGCAGACACAGACACAGCAAATTCATCCATTGGCTTGTTAAGACTCTGTATGTGAGAATGAATAGTCGTGGCGTATTCGCGGCATCTCATAGCGACATTCATAACAAATTTGTCAGGAACATTGACAACACACGTAACTTGAATCTTCCTTCGATTGGTGCCAAGACAATCCTCTGTGGGATAGTTCTCGAAGACTGGCCTCAACAGCCCAAGATAGTTTTCAACAGAGTCAGTTGCTTCATGAGCCTTCGTCTCCTCCTCGAACTTTTCTTGGCCATTGGTGCGTGGGACTTCAACCTTGCTTGTTGGAAAACCTTGCGTTATCTGAGTGTCAATTTTGCAGGACACCAAGCTGCTGAGCTTGCAATTGATCGCCAATAAGTGAGTAGCTTCACCGAGTTTCACCATTCGCAAGGACATGACAACTTCAGGAGGAAAAAGGCTGGCATCCAGAGGAATATCTGCTATCTTGCTGCAGTCTCCAGGTCGTTTGCCCAGATAAAAAACATGAGCAACCAGGAAACATTGGCCAGGTATTTCATCAGTTTTGTGACTAACGGAAGCTGATGAATCGGACTTCGTACCTCCAGTACCACTGCCAACACTGGGGCAAGGTGAGGTCACTCTCAGTGTTTTGGTCTCTTCATTTGGCCCCTCATCCCGTTGGCTGGACGACTTTCTTGCAGAAAAGACCAGCCAGTACTTTCCTTCAGGCGTTGTCAAAACGTTCAATGTTGGAGAGTCAATATTGATCTGAAGTGGCCACAGGTTGTAGTAGTCAATATCATACACGTAGAATGCTCCGTCTTTGTCCAGCAAACACAGCCATCCCTTGCCTGGAACAAACATAATCTTCTTTAGTGGGCCCTTTATTGTGTGATCTAAATTGGCTAGGTTAACTTCACCATGTGGCGTCAACCTGGTCCATGGGTTGTTGAAGGAATGGAGAATTACCTTGTGCATTGCCGGAACATAGAAGGCAACCATGTGAAGGGCTTCACTAAAGTCAACAAGCGATGCTGGTGTTTCCTGAACCAGGCCAAGCTGCTGGGTAGGTAAATTGTCGGCAGGTGCCAGAACATAGCTCTGATCAGAGTTCACAATATATGGACAGATGTCATTTGTGTTCTTGTCCAGAACAAAAGTGAGAAGCCATTCACCCTTCTTCAAGGTAAAAGCACCAATGATGTTTTGGGTTTCAGGATTGAAAGGGAAGTTACCTTTGGCCTTCATCAAACCATGATTTCCTCCTCCTTCTCCTCTGCCACCAGAGCCCACAGACCTCCGCTTTGCTGCACCCGAGATAGTATACATCTGCAAAACGTGGCGCACAGGAGAGAGATACTGTTTTTCATAAGTGACTAATAATGGCAGGCCATTGGCTTGGGTACCAGGGGTGATGGAAGTAATCCTCAATTTCAACCGGTCAGGATGGGAAGAAACACTTGATTTCAGTTGGTGGGCTTTGGCCTGACGACACCGGTCAATGTTGCTCTGATGCGTGTGAAGCATTTCTTTCCACTCATCAGACTCTTTAAACTTCCTGTCTACGTTTTCCACCAACTTCTCAACCATCTGACCCCAGATATTTCTGGCGCGTTGCTTGCATGAGAGGTCATCAGTGAATTCAAAGATTTCTGGCCATGCAGCAGTGTCATTTTTGATGCGCAGATGTAGAAGCTCTTGTGACCACTCCTCCTCTGCTGCTTCCAACTCAGCGCACATCTTTGGCTTTCTTCTCTTCTTTATCCCAACCTGAGCAGAGTCACCAGTGCTCTTGTCGGTACTTTGCCTTGACATGCCTAGTAACTGTTGGGCCTTTCCTATTAACTTAGATAGTCCACCCTGCACACAATCAGACTCCACAAACTTGTTCACTTCCTTATGGTCCTTACCAGCTGCATCAATAAGAGTATTAATGCGTTTTGCTATGTGTGTTCGAGAAATTGTCTTGCCGATTTTGGAAGCAGTTTCTAACCAACCATGATGAATTGCCATGGTGGACAGAACATACATTCTGCTCATATCCTCCAGCTGTGACTTGTAGGCATGGAGTAAGGTGTCAATTGCACAATTGCAGTCTGGCTTTGGATCTGGGCATGAGCAACCACCCAGGCAATGCATCAGCTTCCTTGTGGCTTCCACCAGCTGATATTGGTAGCTGGGTTCTCTTGCGTTTTCCTTGAGCGGGCCTGCACCAGTGTCTTCTGTAGGCACAAACATTTCCAAACCCTCTGGAGTGCCTTCCCTGTTAAGAATGTTGGTGGGGCACAGTGGCATGGGACACATGACTTTCCTCAAGCCTGTATTTTGGTTCCGCTCTCCAAACGACTTTTCCACACAGTTTTCGCACACAAGGTGCCCACAGTGAGGTAACTGCTTTGCACACACCATATGTGTGCCGCACCATGGACACATGAGGCGATTTGTATCATGCAAAGATTTTCTTCTGATGTCAGTGAAGAACTCTCCGGCAAAAAGAGCTGAAGGCTCACAAGAGATCCTCTTTATGAAATGGTCCACAGCCTTCGTTGCAAAATCCCTGGTCTGCTTCTCTCTTGTTTTCAGGGAAGCCTGAAAGACCTGCTGGCATTGCCGTACTTCATCAAAACAACTTCCAACAAGTTTAGCTTGGTCACCAGCTCCATACCTGAAAAGACTGATGAGCCCTTCATCTCGAACTGCTGGCTCATCAACTACCTCGATGTTGAAGTGCTCTGTTGCTGCCTGAAGGAAACTTCTGACATCATCCTCAGTTTTGAATTGCTTGCGCCACAACAAGGTTTTCTCATAATCTACGTCCTGATTGGTGTAGAAGACAGGTATGTGGACAGTGCTAAAGGTCTGTACATTAATGCATAACGGATGCACCATGTCACATTTGGTCACTTCATCGGGAAAAGGCAAGCTGAAGCCGCCATCTTGACAAATGCAGAGGCTCTTCATATTCTGCTCCTTTTGCAGCTTGACACGCTCCACTCTGCTGCTGTGGCCACTGTCTTTAGATTTAGCTGTGCTTGGAGAAAACATTCTCATGTCATCTTGAGAATAAAAGACTAACACCTCCTCACACATTTCCAGCAGTAGCCGCATCACACCACAGCTGGCATCACAATAATACTTTGTGGAAGACGCATGGAAATCACTGTCAGTCGGACGGAAGATCATGTAGTGCATTTCATGAGGTTTCACCAAACTATACAGGCCTGGCTCCGAGCAAAAGTCAGCTATTGTCTGACCATCTGGAAGATGGTACAGTCCTTGCTTCTGAAGGCAGTTATAGATTTCTTCTAAATTTCCACAGAGACCAACAGTCTTAATGGATAATCTGTTTAGCACAGCAAAATCCACAATGCAGTCTGTAGCTGGATTAAAAAGCTTTGCAAACTGATTAACGCCATCCTCCAGCAGCTTAATGTTGTGAGCAGTTGAGTCACTTTGGTCAAACTCTGCGTCGTCATTAATGGCCATAAGCTTCACCAAATTGAATGGTTCTTGAACGGTCACCATTGAAGAATGATTAAATGAGTGCGCACCAGTCATGCTTAGCTCAGCAGTCCACAGTGGGATGCGGACATGGCTTGCTCTCTTCTTTTTTGTGTGCCTGTCCTTGTTACAGTCTTCACAGAGAACGTCATCACAATCTTTGCACTCAACAAACGCTTGGACTGTCTTGCAGATGTCACAAGTCTGGGGTTTCTCTGATTCGATGCAGGGCTGTTCCACTTTCCACCACTCTTCCCTTTTGATGTCTGTTTGTTTTTCCTCCTCGGATTGAATGCTTGGTTCTTCTTCTGTTCCTGGGCCGTCCAGACTGCACATTCCATAATTGCTTGGCTCTTCTTCTGTTCCTGGGCCGTCCAGACAAGGTGTTCCATAATGGCTTGGCTCTTCTTCTGTTCCTGGGCCGTCCAGACAAGGTGTTCTATAATTGCTTGGCTCCTCTTCTGTTCCTGGGCCGTCCAGACAAGGCGTTCCATAATGGCTTGGCTCTTCTTCTGTTCCTGGGCCGCCCAGACAAGGTGTTCCATAATGGCTTGGCTCTTCTTCTGTTCCTGGGCCGTCCAGACAAGGCGTTCCATAATGGCTTGGCTCTTCTTCTGTTCCTGGGCCGTCCAGACAAGGTGTTCCATAATGGCTTGGCTCTTCTTCTGTTCCTGGCTGGTCAAGACAAAATGTCTCATGGTTGCCTGGTTCTTCTTCTGTTCCTGGGCCGTCCAGGCTACGCGATCCATAATTGCTTGGTTCTTCTTCTGTTCTTTGGTCGTGCAGACTACATGTTCCACGATTGCTTGGCTCTCCTTCTGTTCCTGGCCTGTCCAGACAACATGTCTCATGGTTGCCTAGTTCTTCTTCTGTTCCTGGGCCATCCATACAACACATTCCGCTATTGCTCGGCTCTTCTTCTGTTCCTGGACTGTCCAAACAACACATTCCATAAATGCTTGGTTCTTCTTCTGTTCTTGGGCCGTCCAGACTACACGTTCCATTGCAATCCATAGGCTCGACAGAAGCTGCAGGTTTTCCCCAAGCCTCGCAGGTTCCAGTATCTGGCTCAGGACACAGATGTTTCGCTTCCCTTGGCTCGTCCTCATTCTTGCTATCATCTCTTGTATGCTTCACTGATGCACCGTCTTTCACACTATGCATGAATGACATACTGTCATCCACTGTTTCCCTGAACGATGTGCTGCCACCTGCTGTGTCCCTGATTGACACTAAGTCAACCATTATGTGCCTGATTGATGTGCCATCATCTGCCACTGTGTGCGTTATGGACGTACTCTCATCCAGTGTGTCTGAGAGAGGTGCATTGCGATCAGCCGCTGTGTCTGAAAGAGGCACGGTGTTGTCATATGCTGTGCCTGAGAGAGGCACAGTGCTGTCATCCGCTGTGTTTGAGATGGGCATGGTGCTGTCATCCACTGTGCCTTCGAGGGGAACTGTGCTGTTAGCTGCTGTGTTTGAGAAAGGCACAGTGCTCTCATCCAATGTGTCTGAGAGAGGCGTGGTGCTGTCAGCTGCTTTGTCTGAGAGAAGCACAGTGCTGTCAGTTGCTATGTCTGAGAGAGGCACGGCGCTGTTAGGTGCTGTGTATGAGAGAGGCACGGTGCTGTCATTCCCTGTGTCTGAGGGAGGCCCGGTGCTTTCAACCACTGTGTGTGAGAGACGCATGGTGCTGTCAGCTGCTGTGTCTGAGAGAGGCACGGTGCTGTCAGCTGTTATGTGTGGGAGAGGCTCGGTGCTGTCATCCGCTGTGTGTGAGAGAGGCACGGTGCTGCCACGCACTGTGTCTGGGAGAGGCACGGTGTTGTCATACGCTGTGAATGAGAGAGATACAGCGCTGTCATCCGCTGCTCCTGAGGGGGGCACAGTGCTGTCATCCGCTGTGTCTGAGAGAGGCATGGTGTTGTCATATGTTGTGACTGAGAGAGGCACCGTGCTGTCATCCGCTGTGTCTGAGAGGGGCATGGTGTTCTCATCCGCTGTGCGTGAGAGGGCCACAGTTCTGTCAGCTGCTGTGACTGAGAGAGCCACGGTGCTGTGATTTGCTGTGTCTGAAAGAGGCACGGTGCTGTCATGCGTTGTGTCTGGGAGAGGCACGGTATTCTCATACCCTGTGAATGAGAGAGGCACAGTGTTGTCAACCGCTGCTCCTGAGAGGGGCACGGTGCTATCATCCGCTGTGTCTGAGAGAGGCACGGTGCTGTCATCCGCTGTATCTGAAAGGGGCATGGTGCAGTCATTCACTGTGTCTGAGAGAGGTGCATTGCTGTCATTCGCTGTTTCTGAGATGAACACGGTGCTGTCATCCACTGTGCCTGCGAGGGGGAGGGTGCTGTCAGCTGCTGTGTTTGAGAAAGGCACGGTGCTCTCATCCACTGCGTCTGAGAGAGGCGTGGCGCTGTCAGGCGCTGTGTCTGAGAGAGGCACGGTGCCGTCAGATGCTGTGTCTAAGAGAAGCACGGTACTGACAGGTGCTGTGTCTAAGAGAGGCACGGTGCTGTCATCTGCTGTGTCTGAGAGATGCACGGTGTTGTCATACACTGTGAAAGAGAGAGGCACAGTGTTGTCATCCACTGTTTCTGAGAGGGGCACGGTGCTGTCATCCGCTGTGTCTGAAAGAAGCAGGATGTTGTCATACAGTGTGCCTGAGAGGGACATGGTGTTGTCAAAAGCTGTGCCTGTGAGAGGCCCAGTGCTGTCACCCGCTGTGTCTGAGAGGGGCATGGTGCTGTCATCTGCTGTGTCTGAAAGAGGCACAGTGTTGTGATACGTTGTGCCTGAGAGGGGCACAGTGTTGTTATCCGCTGTGCCTGAGGTGGGCATGGTGCTGTTATCTGCTGCGCCTGAAAGAGGCACGGTGCTGGAATCCGCTGTGTCTGAGAGAGGCACGGTGCTGTCAAACACTATGTCTGAAAGAGGCACTACACTGTCAGCCGCTTTTGACTTGACTGATACCCTGTCATTCACTTTATTCCAGACTGAAAAGCTGACATCCACTCTGTGCCTGGCTAATGTGCCACCATCTGCTGTGTCCGTGACTGACGAACTGTCTTCTGCTGTGTCCCTGACTGGCATGCTGCAATTTACTGTGTCCCTGGTTGGTGTACCATCTTTTGCTGGGTACTTCACCGACGTGCTGTCATCCGCTTTGTGCTGGTCTGACGTGCTGTCATCTGCTGTGTAGCCGAGTGATGCACCATCACCTGCTGTGTCTCGAAGCAACATGGCCCTGTTGGCTGCGCACTTTGGTAGCATGTTACCATCAACTGATTGCTGCAGTGGCAACCTATTACCAGATGTTTGCTCAGGATATGCGCTGTTGCTAGCTGTTTGCTTTAGCCAGGTAGAGGCATTGGCAGTGTGGCTAGTTGACAAATTGACTCCACTTCGTTGCTGTACCAAAACAGCACCGGAATGAGGAACCTGCTGAAGTGAAAGATATTGGACAAGAGCGAAAGAGAGATTAGATGAGACCACGCTACCTTGGCCGGATCCCTAGTAGTCCTGATATTCTTCTCCTTTACACTGAGTATGAGAGGAAGAAGGATAGAGTAAAGTCACAGCACAGAGCCAGGGATTAACCAACTCCTGGCACCCTGGGCTGATACACATCCAGTCAAAACTCCTATGATAATAATTATAATTTTAAGTTGCTAACATTATTTTCCTTTCACGGCCGTGAAAAAAAGATACATTTACTTGATTCGCTAAGCACAAATAAAATTCAGGCGCAAAGCTGGGAGTGTGTCCACGTTGTCCGTAAACCCCCTGAGTTACCCTTTTTTTTTGTTACCATGACGTGATTTTCGACAGGCGAGAAGTTGAAGTGCACGCAATCACGTGTACATGAGTCACCAGTACTAGTATTAGCGTATTATCATACGTGACGCAATTCTCTGCACCTCAGCACAGGATCGGAATGTTGCAGTTCGCTATGTAGATCTTATCAGTGTATTTTCCGATCATCCATATTTCATTCCTGTTTGCAAGGCCGAGTTTTTGAATTACGTTTCCAAAACATGAAAGGGAGGCCGACTCAACGTTGTTTTACTTGTTTACTGACGTCTGTAGATGTCAAAATATTTACAAGTTAGGTCCTATACCACGGCTGTTTTGCGGACATTTACTTCAATGGCAGCTGAAAAATTATTTATAATCATGGCGTCATAACTATGAAAACAGCTAAGAAATGGCGACGGCGCTGCATGCTTGCTTGCGATGACGGCAGTGACAGTCGCTTGCAGTTTGTTGTGCCGCAAAGTTTGCGTGCGGAAGTTCTGCATTCTGTGCACGACGCACCAACTTCCGGCCATTTCGGTGTTGAGAAAACCGCATTCCGGGCTCGACAGCGT
>JAOWAR010153162.1:0-11101 GCA_028571005.1 Clathrina lutea
GAGGGAGATAAAAACTTGCATAACAGCCCATATCCCCCGAAGCTGAGTGGCATAATTCTTAAAAAGAGCCTTTGTGGGATATGGGCATAACGGCCCGGGCCTCCATGCCCGGGGCCCGTACATGCAAGACAATGTAGGCCACCGCGCTCGCCATCCGGTACAGGCTCGCGATTGTGAGACATACGCAGCCCGCTGAATCCCGACGTGCTGCAGATCGACAGCCCTTGCCTTCATGATTTTCGTGAATCATGAGATTGACTGCGAATACGTTGCATTACAATTTCATTGTCCGAGACCGCAATGCCAATGGTAAACTAGTAGTCTGAGAGAGGAATATAGGTCAAGTGAAAAGCAACACTGTGACATAATGGATTATGCTTACACCTTTTCCGTTTATTTATTAATCACCTCATGACAAGTCATACGTTAGTTATCATTTGTTGCTATCAGTGTGAAGCGTGCAGAATTCAAAACCCGACGAAGCTTAAGAGCTGCACCGCTAATCTATGCGGTGACTGGCAATGGAGCATGAGACGCGTTTGAACCATGGGCTACCTCGGTCTACTTGGGATCGAGCGTTCGAAAAAGAATCCACTTGCCTCGCGGCCCTCGCCAAATGGCAATTTAAGGTTTAACCCACGGTCAGTAGGATAGCGTCGGCTGAGTGGAAAAGGTTGGATGTGGCGCCTGCCGCGAGGCATATTGACTCGGATCAGTCCGAATGGGCATGGTGTTCTTGTTCTCGCTCCTCGTGATCAGGCTTCCAGACAGCTGAGCACGTGCACAAAAAAAGGCTACAGCCCAGAAGCTGGCATCCCTGACTTCACGCGGTGAGCCTGTGAAGCGGCGACGCTTTGGAATTTTTCCTACCTCAAATACAATGACCATGTCAACTGAAACAGAAAAAGAAGCTGAGGAAAGAAGACTCAATGCTCAACACTGTAATTCCTACCAGACATCATCGGTCAGCAACATTGAGAGAAGGGAAGAGCTCAGTTGGAAGAATGTCTGCTGCTATTGTTTAACTGCAATGAAGACTAAGCCCCATTGTGTGTCAGGAGTGAGGATATGACTCATGATGAAACTTTGGACTCATGAAGTCTCAAAATTTGATTCAGTATTGACCGAACGTTTCGGCGTACGATGCCATCATTAGTGGCAAGGTCTAGGCTGTCTGGATCATTGAATTTACTCTCATCTGGATAGCCGGAAACAGATCTTGTCAAAATTGTTTGGTCAGCAGTTTTAACATATTGCAATGCTTCTCAATCCCATTCCATTTGGGGTTGACATTTTTTCTCAAGGCTTAGGGGCGGAAAAACGCTCCGCAGCCACTCGGCTTTAGCAGTCCACCCTGCTTCTGTGGCCCCGCCAAAGACAATCAACGAATTCTGAAAGAAGACAATGCTTGGCCATGACCTGCCCACACATAGCATTGGCAGAGACAGCCAAACGTTTTTCTCCGAATCATGCACTGAAACATCGTGCAGCCGGCGATTGTTTTGAAAACCGCCGGCAAGGACTACATTATTGAAGACACTTGTTGCTCCAACTCTCGATGGTGTGTCTGGCAGTTTCCGCTGCAGCCACACACTCCCTCCAGAGCCTTTGCTGGAATCAATACTGAAGCTGCAATGGTTTTCAGAGATGTTTCCGTCGGTGCAGAGGACTCCTCCTACCAGGTGAACAATGCCACTGAATGTCACAGACGAGGACATACTGTTTACTGGCTTCGGCAATGGTGGCCATTTTGATCTGCGCAGCTGGTGCCAAGTGTGATTTGCCAGAGAGTAGGCTTGTACTGAGTTCATACTCTGTTGCTCCTGCCCGGCACCGTCTAGGCCCCCCGCAAGCACCAAACTGCTGCCACTGGAGAAAAACGCTGGGCTCCATTGGCGAACAGGAGCTTTGCCGCTCTCCATGCGAACCCACTTGTCACCGTCCAGTCGGTGAAGCACAAGGTGGAAGCTGTCAGCTGACGCATACGTGTCCCACAAAGCATACAGCTCGTTGTCGTGGCTGAGAAGGCCATGACAATACATCAATGGTGCGGTGGTATCGATACAGTACCAGGTCTCGAGGTCGGCGGTACAGTACACCCGGCAGCAGAGACTCTCCAGCATGGCGGAAATATATAGGTGGTCCTGGTGGACACAGGCAAGAGTTGGACTGCACAACACCTCGGATGAGAGCGGATGGTCAAAGTGTCGCCACTGAAAAAAAAAGAAGAAGAAGAAGAAAAGCACAGTACAAGCCAAGAGTTTAATTTAGCTGCCGGCTGCCGGCCTTGTTAGTGATGGCATCAGTATAAGTGCAAGAAATCATCTACCTACACTAGCAGTCAAGAGGGGAGGCATGCTTCGAGTGTTTCAGTGTTGAAACCTCATATCGAGTTGATCTGTCGGCCACGGCGAACTTTTCGATCCGGGAACTCGAGCATGCGCATGGCCTCTGCGAAATTCGGAAAAATGATATGTGCACCTCTCAGTGCGACGTGCATGGCCGACTGAATCGCCACAGTCCCTGCTTATCAGTCGCGCCATCGTCATAAAGAAAGAAGTCGTCTTCCTGATGCTGCTTCGTCTCAGATGAAGCGGCCGGACGCTTCGGAGCCGACATACTGATTCACTAAACTCTGCGATGAACAGAAAAGGCCGCTGAGCTGTGCGCATTCACAAAGAAAAAGGCAAATGCTCAAAGACTTACCCTCAAAAGTTCTGGGCGTCGAAGTGGCGTCCGGTGGCTATCGTCGATATCCGAAGAAGAAACCAGCTGAAACTGTGTGCACGTGTTTTGCACCTTGACGTACTTGTGGCAGATCTCAACCACAGCATGGCGACCGTATATCGTGAAGCCACATGCAGCGCCCCATGTCGCGGTCATTGTGGATGGTCATCGTGCGAGCTCACATGCATCGCGCGCAGGATTTCAATGCACGAATGCACGAATGCACAATTTTGATTGCGCATGATCAGGGTCCGGCCAGCATGGAAGCCTGAAAAGATCGCTGGATCAACTCGATATGAGAACTAGCCTTGCCCATTTCTCCGCAGTGTAACTTCTGATGTGTAAAGAACTGGCCATGTCCGTTTCTCAGTGAAACTTGTGATATGAGAAGAGCTATGTATGCCCCTTTCTCAGTGTAACCTGTGATGTGTGAAGAATTAGCCATGTGAATTTCTCAGTGTAGCTTGTGATGTGTGAAGAACTAGCCATTCCGTTTCTCCGTCTAACTTGTGATATGTGAAGAACTAGTCATGTCCATTTCTCAGTGTAATTTGTGAAGTGTGAAGAATTAGCCATGTCCATTTCTCAGTGTAACTTGTGATGTGTGAAGAATTAAACATGCCCGTTCCTCAGTGCAACTGGCATTGTCATGCTTGGCTTATGCTCTGTGGTGAAATGAGCTCTCACAAGTTTTCTGAAAGCTGGTCCTTTTCTGCACTTTTGGCTTAGCTGATGTAAAAAAGCAAAATGGCAGAAAAACTTCCTTAAAAAGGCACTGTGCTTGACTTGGCATCCCTCTTAGAGTAGGCATTCTACCCCTGTTTGTGGACCAAAGATCTAGATCAACCTCCTTTTTTATTGATATCCCACGTAACTTGCCATTGAAAGTGTAACTCAGACCCTAAGGAGTAGAACTTAACGATAGCTTGACAAATTTACTTTCAAAGTACATGCTGATATTTCAACCAAAAACACTGCTCACTTATACTGTGCTCTTTTCAATGGACGGCTGCTTTGCTGTGTTTCCTGACCTGTGCATAAAGCCAATAGCCATGCAGAGAAAATCTTTCCAGCTCATTACTTACACAAACTCCACGCAAACACTGTCCTTTCCTGGAGCTGTCCATATCACCTGCGTGCTATTGCTGTCTGCTCCACAAGACAGGACATTGCTGTAGCCTTGGAAACGATCCTCACTCCCGGTCCTGTGACGCATTTTAAACTGCCCCTCACCGACAGAGCTCTTGGGTTGTGGAAATACAGCGAGGAAGCAGCGCAAGAAACGCATTTTACTCGAGAGGCGAACTGCAAGCAAAGTTTTCGGCAAAAGATATCTTCAGGAAAACATTTCCATACCCTAATGTCATGCTCAAATTTTAAAGGTAATTGATCAGATTTTTGTCTCAAGCATTGGAAATAGGAATTGATCAATTCAAAGTCAAGGCTAAAAATGTAGAAAACATAAAATCTAAAGTAAATGGCCAGATCAGCCATGATATTAAAGACTCTATATACATGCATTACACGTGGTGTTAAGATGCCGTTGGCCGTTTATTGAAGTGATTTACTTCATGACCAGTTCATTAACTTAAGCCTACCTAGATATAGATTTAGCCCGTGGTAGAACCCGGCTTCCTTCAGCTCCGCTCCATCGCTCTCAGACCATGCCTGGATTGTGATTTGATGAGTAAGGATGTCATTCAGAGGGCCTGGCTCATCCACGGGAAGTGGTAGTGGCTTGAAGCTTGCCGGGGCAGGGACCAAACTTGTCGGTGGACCAAATGCAATGAACACGTTCTGCAATAGTTCGAAAAAGAGAGAAGACGTGGGATGTGGAGAGAGAAGGCATGAAGAGCTTGCAGCTGAGCTTAATTAAATGGACTTCATCATCCCATCTCCCCATTTTTTCCACCCCTAGAAATTCTGAAAAAGAACATTCCACATTTTTAAGTAGAAGAAATCTGCACTCTGTACTTCAGCTCAGCACATTCCCAAATGGCAATCAACGCATTTTAAGCACAAGGTGATCAGCTAAAATGGCAAAAATTAGCTGCGTGCATAATTGGGATAATATTTAGCAAAGCTGCCAAGAAAGGCATCCTCGAGTATTTCCAACCACACCACCCAACAGCGATCGTCAGGAGAGTTGCAACACGCGCTGTTCTTCTGAAGAGCATCGAGGCGAAGAAGTTGCCAAACCATGACAAAGCTTGTAAACAACAGGTACCCTTGCCTATGGATCGAATCAACTACCAGCTGTCAGAAAAAGCGGGCCAAACAGCGACCACAGCCTTTGCCTTTCTCTAGGAAGCTTACCTTTATCACAAACTCATTCAACCGCCCTGTCTCAGGCATCCTACAGAAGAGCAACATATCGGTTCGTCTGGTTATATTAACTACTGTGGCCAATCCCTCAGGGAATCCTCGAAACATGGGAGTAAATTGGACACTAAGATATGACAAAGCCTGACATGACCCTCGCCCCACATCTGCAGGACGTCATCAGTTCTATACAAGGCCACCTGCCATCTCTGTAGCCTCATGTGCATCGGGATGACCAGCTGAAAACTTCACGACTGCATGAAAGAACACTTAAACATGGCGCAGAACCACGATAAAGCTTCTACCTTCGGAGACCACATTCAGACCAATCACCCGGATGCCGCAAGTATCAAGTTCGTAATCCTCGAAAAATGAAAAAACAACCTATGACTGCACATTGAGGAAACCTTCAAGGCCAAAGAGCTCAAACTTGCCCTCAATCGACAAAAAGAAACGGAAAAAATTCCGGCACTGGCTTCCTGCCTTAGTTGACATAATGCAACGGAAATGATTGACACTACCCTGACTTTCCCTGCACACCTCCTAACTTGCCCTTCTTTTTCACAGCTTTAGTGGAACCTTTCTAAACTTTTATGGAACCCTTTACACTTTTGACGGAACACTTCACACCTTTGACGGAGTCCTTCACATGTTTTGGCTTAGCATGTGCATAAATTAAAAGAGCACCACGTAGCATCTTTCCATCTTTTTTCGTGACTGATACTGGTGCAGAGGACTGAACAATCTTCAATAGCGATCGCCTTGCTTGACCCGAGAGTCACTGTGTGGTGTACACGTCCAAGTTCGCTTCCTGCCTTACTTCATCGCAAGGGTCATCCCATAAAGGTCATTTTCACTCTTGAAAAATAGTGGCTGATATGAGCTTGTCCTAAAGCTTACCCTGCAGAGTGTACGCGATCCTACGGCCAAGCTTGTTTGACTTGAGCCTACCCAGAGCCTAGCAAAGAAAAATCACATCAGAACAGTCGAAGGTATCCTGGGAAGCAACCCCAGTAAGAAAGTCTGTGGAACAGTGGCTGCGTAAGTTGCAATGTTTGCTAGCAAAAGATCATGTCTGGGTGGAAGGCTTTTGGTCGTCTTTCTCGAACAAAAAGAGAGGAAATAACATTGATTGCAAAAACAGCAAGTAGAAGTTACGTCTTTTCAAGCGTATGGATAGTAATTGCTAGCTCAAATGTCTCAACACGTATCATATGTTTAACCGAGTATATACCGACAACTCTGATGCGCTTGATATCTCGAGCTCATTAAAAGACGATTCTTACTTGAAAGCAACACAGCTGCTTTGTTCAGACGGTGAACGCCATCCTAGCACCATGAGTCCGGTGGCATTGTCATTACTGTTGTGGCAAGTCAAAACATTGGGATAGTTGTCGATGCAGTTTTCCGGGTTTTGAAAGGGTTTGTTGGTGAAGTGTCCGCTCTCCTCTGCGCCAACTGTGGCTGGGTCTGCTGAAGTGGTGGCATAGCAGAGTCTCCCACTGACATTGGAGGGTGCTTGAAATGTCACTGAGGTGGCACAGTAATGAAAAAGATAATGTCGCAAGAGTGAAGAGGGGTATTAGGCTAGCAAACCATTCCTAGCAAAACACCTTTAATTTATTTTTAGCCATAGCTCTCACAACAGCTAGCATGATTCACGATGCTCAAGAGATACACTCAAAAGATACAGTGGGCCTGTGGAAAAATAGACTCGCAACAATCAATGTATCCATTTCTTAGTTCTCTTTCCGTTGATTCAATGATTGCATACATCAAAAACAGGTGGAAACATTATATCTACTATAATTTCTCCCTGACTTGGTCTTCCCAGGCAATGATTTGTTAAAGAACTTCATTAAGTTCTGTAAATGTACCTTCGTAGTTGCTGTTTGGCTTGAAGGCCAGCAAATCTTCTTGAGGCAGCCAGGCATTCACCAGCGGCTCCCAACGTCGCATGACGAGTGTTGGCTGAAAGCTGCCTCTTACGTTTGTTTCCGGGAATGAAAAGTTTCCGAGGTTGGCACGTCGACTGTTGGGACAAACCGATATTCTTTCTGACTGCCAAAGAACAACAGGAGTTAATGTAGGATCAGGACGTCTTCAGGTGATGTGGAGATAAAATCCAAACCAAGGGTAGGTGCCGATATTACTTGCTTGGGGATGTCTGAGTGAGACACCATGACAAGGTTAAAGGTCCTGCTTGCTTGAAGCTTCAATACTTTCTTTTTGTTCAATTATGACTTGGTCCATAAATATCACCAGCACAAAGTAATGAGTAAAAACCACCAACTGTCATCAGTGGTGAATTCGGACGATGGATCGTCTCGACCTGACATCAGTTCAAAGTTTTACTTTCAAATTTCCTCTTCAGAACTTCCAACTCCCTTTGTTACCTTATTGTGCAGTTGAAACATGCTATTCTTTGTTTGTGAACTGTAGAAAAGGATTGTAACAGTCAACACACTTAGTGTGCACTTTGCGAATGGTCAGCTGTGCTCAGCTCACACTCAAAGAGTGCAGCAAGTCACGTGAACACATTTTCTTTAACGTCATGAAACCAGAGCTCTTATTCTGCTTACTGATTCTAAATGTTTGATCTAAATGCTTGACCTAATTGTTTGATCTAAGTCATCTTCATTTCCATCCTGTTGGGTCATTACTATCATATCATTTTTTTTGAGCTACAGCACCTGGACTTAAGGGGGTCAGTTATCTTTTAATCCAGAGAAGCCGTCCCCTCTGTTGTGCATTTGAATAGACAGCAGATGCGCAACACACGTACGCGCGCATTCACTGCTCTTACCCGGCATAGTAGACGAGTCAACTGCACAGCTTGTCCTTGTGTGATTTCCACCCACACTCTGACAGAAACAAAACAGTTATATGAAAAAGATGAAAAAGGAAGACATTTATACTTCCTTTATTTGCTGGAGGATAGAATTTTCCAACGGCAGAGTCCCGGGGTAGTTCCTGTTTCTATTCCCTTTCAAAATTTTACAGAATATGTAAGATGCAGCCACTTTTGTACCTGAACCTGACACACATGCTGCTGTTCCCAGGAGACATCCAGATAACGGAAGCCTTCCGCCGTGGCAGCTGCCGGAAGTTCCGACACGTAATGACATTGGGTGAGCCTCTAACTCGGTCCTCTGGACCAAAAATGTGCTTCCCTGTAAACCGACCTGAGTCGTCCGCGAGACCATAACCTGGCAACGAGGTGACGGCAATGTAGCAAGCCCGAAATGGCCTTGAAGAACTCAAATCAACTGTAGGTTTGAGCACAACAGAGCAATCCAGATAAGACTTCACTCACTAGCACAATTTTACTTTTAAAAGTACTGGTCAATGGAAGGATGGAGACAGTTTTAGAAGGATGCTTCGCCCGAAGGGCTTCCTCAGCTTTCTTGTACTACACTAACCCTTGAAAACCAGAACATTCCAGGAAAAGAAGAGAAAGAGGTATGGCTCACACTCTTGCATGGCTAAACTAATGATGATAGAACATGTAGCACATGCTGATTACAGGAGGCAATCTTTACAGGAAGAGCATTTGAGCGTCATTCAATATTCTACATATAGCGGTTCTGTCTTGTGTTGCTGAACTTGATGACTGCTCCTTGGTGCAAGTCATAGTTGTTGAACAGGTGTAAGTGACCTACTCTTTTCCTCGATCCAAAAGGAAGAATGGCAAGATCAGTCTTGGAGAGTAATCTTCACATTTCTTTGCTAAGGTCCTCTATGTCTTATGCCTCATTTGAGGCTGTCCTTACATGCTCATATTTGCACGGTAATTTTTTTTCTGCACCTTGTCGTTTGGATTTTGAACTTGTGCTTATTTCACTGTGTGCCATTTCACACTTGAATAACCTTTTTGCAAGGAATGGGATGAGAGTATCGTCATTCTCAGGCTAATCCCCGATATTATCCCTTTACTGAGGGTGGAATGAGCCAGAAAAATCAAATTTTCTCATATGACGAAAGGAGAGATTAAAATTATCCACTTGAAGCTGTTTTCAAAAATGTCAAACCTTGATAGCGTCTCCCAGGAAAATAAAGTTGAACGTCTTCGCTGACAATCTGCCCCCTGCGGTCCAGCTGGCGTGCTGTGATGCTTGGGCGGGTGCTGTCATTATGCGATATCTCCAGGTTGGCCGGCAGGAAATTGTTTAGACTGTTCCGAAGAGAAACTCGACTGGTAAAGGGGACATACAGCGACTGATTGTGAAGACAAAGAGAAAGAAAAACAAAGCCATTTCCCATTAGCACCTTGAGAGATTGCCTCTTGAGAGATTGCCTCTTGAGAGATTGCCTCTTGAGAGATTGCCTCTTGAGAGATTGCCTCTTGAGATATTGCCTCTTGGGTAGTGGCCAGTATCTTCAGAAAATGGAGCTGCACATCAATACTGCTCATTTGAAGTAGGTGTAGAATTTAGACCCAAAGGCTGGACTTCGCAGTTGGAAAGTGGCTACCAAGGACTTCTAATCTCATTAAATAATGCGTTGGTGTTATCAGCTTTAAGAAACTTAGCATTTAACCACTTTCAGTGTTTTGTTGGAGAAGCTTGGGTCTGTAGGTAGATTTACCGTGTAAAACCGATTGCATAATCGTCACGCCTGCCTTGTGTGCATGAACAGGATGCAGAACTGATCAGGTCAATTAATGTTAACAGGGATTCTTCCGCAATGTTTCACAGACTTCATCTAGGTGGCATTGAAGCAGGTTTATAAACCATGATAGACAGCAGAGCAAAATGTCATTGTAAGCAATAGCCAGCACCAGATTGGAAGCTATATGCCGGTAGGCTGTACTAGGCAGGAAAAATGAGGAAGAAATCATGTGCGTGCAGAAAAAGTGTGTAATGGAAGAAAATGTTTACCCCACACATCTGCAGCATCTTTTGTACGTATCTTGGTTGTGCTGGAGAGGACGGCTGTACACATAGTCTGGAATGAAAGAAAGACAGGAAAATGCTAAAAATACAGTGTCTATCGTTGAGAAGCTTAGACCTTTTGAACATTGAACACGACCTGGGCTGCGAGTACAAAATAGTTCTTGCAATAATACTCCAGTGGCAGTAACAAGAATATTGAGATGCACTTCACTAATGTCAATGATAGGGGGCAGGAGGTCTGCTCAGGTTTATATTTCGTATCGTATTTTGGCCTAGAATTATCTCAGCCTTGTTCGTCGTACAGCGTGGTGTCAATTACCGTGTTAGTTTCTGTTGCCCGGCTTTGGCATATTAAGTGTGTTCCATTCAGGGTTTTACAAACTTCCGTTAGATCAAGCAGAGAAAAGAAGGAAGATATTCAGAAACTTTGGAAGGCTGGCACAGCTCAGTCAAAGCGTCGTTTGGAAATTATTCAAATTGAGTTGTGATATAAAGGGAGGGAGTGTTTTTTTTTCTTTGAAACAAGAAGATCTAGAAGTCTTTTTTCTCAGAATATAGGTATGTTACTGTCATTGCCATGGCGATCTTTCCTTATCGTTTGCTTTTACTGTCCGCTCCGTCATGAACGTGTATCCATAAAGGAAGTCAGAAATTGATGGACTTTTACTCTCAGCGCATGGCATGCTCTTGCCTGAATGAGATGCAGCCTACATCCCTTGATGGTGCTCTCCATCTAAGCAACACCTCCCCAACAGTGCGTCGTCTCAGTTGATCATGTTGTTGGATTAAGTTGACACATTGTCCCTGGCGCTGGGCATGAAGAGGGATGAGCCTTTCGATGAAATGGCCGATTTGATCCTGCCCTGCATTCCGTCCATTACTGACACAGATGTGGAACTTGTCAAAGGGCATTCTAGCCCGGAACATCACTGCAAAAGGCCACAAAGGCAATGCTGACTGCAAAGAGGTTCCTCATTTAGGAACCATAATGATTGTGGACAAGGATATTCACAATGATTGACAGTTGTCTGTGCTTACCGATAAACTAATTTTGGAAAGATATATTTTCTCACAAGACCGGGTATAACATGGAGGAATGGTTCTGTATTGGCACAAATGAGTCCGAACATGCCACACAGCGTGGTCAGCTCACGAAT
>JAOWAR010153173.1:0-11100 GCA_028571005.1 Clathrina lutea
GCCCATTCGCAACTGATCAGAAAGGTACACACACGTAAGTTTGCCGCGCACATGGTGATATTTCGAGTTGCGACACTTCTTGTGGTTGCAACCGATCCCGGAAGTTAACCTTTGCGCGCGTCGAACCGATCCCGGAAGTAACCTTTGCACGCGTCGGCCAAGCGTGGGACGCGGTTGCTGGGCGCCGTTGTTGCTACGCCAAGCTCTGAGGGAAAACAGCCAATCGCGTTAGGAAGATTTGACGGTGTAGGCTCATATCACCATAATAATGTCCCGCAGAAACACCGGTACCTTGAATTGAAAGTCGAAACACCGGCTATGCGAAACGCAACATACATCAGCCCGCGGACACAAAACGAGCTGATTAAAGTGATTGGAACCCACATTATCCGGCGTGACGTAGTTGACGAGATCAATTCAGCAAGATTTTACAGTCCTTCTTGCTGATGAGGTGACTTCTCACAATGCGGAGCATTTGGCAATGCGCGTACGTTTTGTCGACAGAAAAAAGGAAATGCGAGAGGAGTTCCTGTATTTCCTCCATCTACAGCGTATCACCGATGAGAAAATGGCTGAAGAATTTATGCATGGCCTTTCTCGAAAAGAGTGGATTTCAGCTGGTCAACATGCGAGGCCAAGGTTATGATGGGGCTTCAAATATGTCTGGAAGCCGATCAAGTGTGCAAGACCGGATTTTGCAGGAAGCGCCTTTGGCAACGTACATCCGCTGTTGCGACCATTGCCTAAACCTCGTCATCGTCAAATCCTTCACATTGCCAGACATCATCCATGTTCTAGATCGACTTCAGTACTGCTGGAAGTTCTTCTTAAACAGTCCCGAACGCAACGGCTTACTTGATCGAGCTCGTCATTTCTAAGAACGGGCTGGATTTGGAAAAACGGAAGCCTTTGTTGGACCTATGCAAGACCCGTTCGGCAGAACGTCCCTCAGCGTACCAACACTTTTATCAAGCTTTCCCATTCATCGTCAAAGCATTGGAGCTGATTGGACATAAGCAGCACATGGAGAAGTTTGGTGAGCTATACTGTGACTGGCAACCGAATGATGAAAATGGAGCACAGCAGATTGCTGCATCCCTGACAGCATCGTTTAGTTTTATTGTCACCTTCACAGCAACCTACCACTATTTCTCACCTGCAAGGAATAACCATCAAGGTGCAGCAGACCTCGCTTGACATTGTTTATGCTCACAAGATGGTTGCTGAGGTGATCGCCACGTACAAGGACGAGCGTGCGCGTGTGGATAGCAGGTTCGCCAAGATTTTTGACCAGAGTGTTCGCATGGCGGAGAAAGTAGGCGGAAGTGTGACCATGCCACGAATTGCTGGCCGCCAGCAGCATCGCAGCAATGTTCCGGCAACAGCACCGATGGACTATTGTTAACGTACCATCGCTACCCCTCTCCTGGACCCCCTTACCTCTGCCTTGGAGTCGCAATTTTCTAAGGCTGCGGAAATTGCTTCGAGCCTACTGGGTTTAGACCCATTCGTGTGCTGCTCAAGAGAGGTCAGCTTGGATGATGCTGAGAAATATGCAGCAGACCTATCCAGCCCAGCGCTGTTTCCCTCCGAGTTTTGGAGGTGGACAAAAAAAGTCAACTGAGGAGCAGACATCCAAGAAACGACCAGGATCACCTTCTGAAGCAATCAAAGTTTGTGATGCTGATATGTTTCCAGATGTGAGTGTCCCTCTACAGATAGCATGCACACTACTTGTTATGTCTTGCAAGTGTGAGAGAAATGCTTGTGCTTTGCGGAGGCTCCGCAATAACATGCATGCCACAATGGGAAAGGAGTGTCTCTCAAGTCTTCCACTGATGCATATCCACAATGAGAAGGAGATCAATCTAGACAGTGCAGTGGAGCTCTTTGTCGAGTTTCATCCCCCGTTGATTGGAGCTAAGCTCTCTGCTCGCACCATAGTGTCCTTTCCTTTAATCTGAAAGGTTTCTCCCGGTGTGCATTGCTGAGTTAATTCTCCTGTGTCCACAACATGTTCCATTGTCCAACACTGATTGAACAATGATAATGTTCTTGCTACTGTACATTGGTGTTGTGTTTTGTGCTTTCGCAAAACACTTCAATTGTTTGATAATCCAAATTTCCTACTTACAGATATATCTTGCACTTTAAGCCTGTGAGAGTTAAATTTGGTGGAAGGGGGTGTTTGAGTTTAAATTAAAGGATTCGAAAGTCCAAATCAACTTGAAGAAGAACCTCCTCAACCCAAATCCTGCGTATGGACCTGATACTTGAGCAAACAACCCCCCACCATCAAATTTTAGACGGAACTCCCTGACCCTGACCGCTTCCTTCCACTCCTGGACGGACATACAACCACGCATCGACGGAAACAGCAGCACACACAATAAGCTTTACACCACACTAGTAGTAAAGGCATCGCTTTGAACTTCCATTCCCACCACCTAAGCTCCACCAAAAGAGTCATCGTCCACAATGAGCTTTGCCGCGCGAGACTGTGCTCGACAACGGAATACAGAGCTGACGCCCTGCTGGCTACCAGCGGAGCCAACTAAGACATAACGGCTACCGTACCCTCATGACTGGACAAAACAGACATGAAGGAAAACAACAAACGACAAACGACAAAAAATGACATCTTCACTTTCAACATCCTCTACATATCCAACCAACTCAACGGACAAATACGACGGCTTCTGACAAAATCAATATCCCATCCCGCTGGTTAACAGACGTGGTCTAACACTCAGTTATCTGCTCGTCGAGAACGATCTCCAGATGCCGCTCAAGGGCCTGCCAAGCAGGAGATATTGGTAAAGAATCACTTCTCGTTTGCGAAACTTCGTGTGCAATTTGTACGTCATATCGGAATGACAAGACTCTACACCAACGTGCCCGAGAACACGTCCACGCATCGGAGAAGCGCTTTTTCCTCTTCAGCTTCTGGCGACCATTATGGGAGCCGCCATCCGACCGCCACACCATCGATCATTTTTAAAATCATCGACCGGGACCGCGATATTCTCCGGCTGATCAATAAAGCAGCCTTCGCCATCCTTCAGCACCAACCGGAATTCAACCGCCGTCAGGAATTAAGACCCCGGAAGTGTTTCCTTCCCTAAACACGCATACATATACTACTCATCTCCCTTTCTTTCCCTACAAAAACTACAAAAAGAAGAGAAAAGAAAACATCGCTCATACCCGACGTAGATTAGCTTTTGCCCAGCGCTAGTCTGCCTGACTTTTCCTTTCTCTCCAGCACCCGACGTCTACTTACCCTTTTGTGTGCACACCGTACACCACGGGCGGAGTGCAACTACGCTACTACAGATTTTCACTGTCACCTTTAAAAGAGCCTACGCACCATACACCCCCAAGGCAGTCTTCCTGTCTGCCAACTGAGGATGGAGTTGAACCCTGAAACGTCTTGAGCATCTTTCTTCTTAAAAACCCTTTGTCAATGTGAGTGTCTATCCAATGGGAATTTCACTGCTTTTCACTACTGTAACACACGCGAATAAGTACAAGGTCTTTTGCAGGCGCGTAGCTCGCTGCTCACTCCGGCGATTTTCTGAGTGGGGTCCGGGTCCGGTGGGAAGATACGGTGGCTCAAACACCGTTTTTTTTTCTTTTAGTTCTGACGACGTGACGTACAAAAGGAATCACAAAATCCAGCTGCTTTGTCTGCTGGAAGAAGCTTTGCAACTTGCACAGTCGCGGCAACAAATTTTCTCTTCCAGTTGGGATGCCTTAATTGAATAAGTCCAGGGCTAATTTTCAGAAGTTGTAGATGTTCTCATGCCTTCGACAGTCCCACATGTACTGTCAAAGGTAATGTAGATAGTATACATGTACATAAAAAATTTAACACTCACTGACTGGGGCTCCTCTGAAAGTTATTGATGATGGTGCTGCTAGCGAAAAACTTCCGGCGAAGAAGCCCTGTTGCTCGGACTCTGCCCCGCAATTTCATCGGCCAATTTGCGTGAGTGGCCAGAGTAAATTTTCTTTGAAACACTTCTTTATTTTAGCGGATGCTTGAAAGATCGAGGGCTGACCTCTTTTCCTCTTCATCTTGACAGCTTAACTCACCTTTGTGGCGGCCTTGGGGACCAATTCTTTTTCACGATCGACCCAGTATAAATCCTCTCCCCTCAATGAATTAAGCCATGAATATGGACTAGGATAAATCCTCTAGATCCCCCTCAATGAATTAAACCATGAATATAGCGGGAAATCCCAATCTCTCTAAACAGAGAGCGTTTAAGTTTCAAGTCAGATCGACTTCTTACATTTCGTAATACTGTGTGTATGTAAAACCCAGGATGAGAAACACGGTTGACCAGCAAGGAACAAGCGCTTTTGGCAAGGAGGGATAAATCTTCTTTAGCGAGGGAGACAAAACATAGATTAGGTCAAATTTGTAGACTTTGACGACTTGGCGCTCGAGATGGAAGCCGTTGATAGATCGAGGTGTGGTGCGGACCTTGGAGGGCACGACGCAGTACCGCCGACGCAGACACAGTCCACGCGCGCAAAGTTGATCATGACGAATCACACTGGAGTCTGTTGGGAAATTTCCTGACTGTCGGAATTGATTTAGAAAATTACTGAATGTTCTGAGCCCTCATAGGGGTCGATCTTTCAATGCCGGCGAGGAGTGGAACTGTCCGGTCGACGTATCGTTTACTCGCTTACTTTGGTGCGATTTTCGGTTGTCTGAGGTCTACTGCTGTATCAAACATCGCTATTTGCGAAATATGTACGATGACACCCGCTACGACCGCAATTCACGATAACGAAAAAAGAGCTTATAATTATCTGCATGGCATTTACGTCATTCGAGATTATACATCAGCCCAAACAGATTATTTTTCCAAGATAATTCGGAAACACTCCAACCATTGTCAATGGCATCTAAACAGCTTTTAATACTCAACAAAACTCCTGCAAGCAGTGTTCATCACCAGAACTCGTTTTTGGAAAGATGTCAGTCACAGACATGTAGTAGTAGTAACGTTTATTTTTCAAGGATTGCCCTATAGCAAAATGCTAATCAAGGTGTTTTCCTTGGCACACGGCTGGAAACATCCAAAGGAAAATTATCACCAACAAGAAGAAGACTGAAAATGCTAAACCGGCAGACCAAAGGTGGGAATTTAAGACGAAAAGAGTTTGTCCGCATGGCTAAGAAAAGACTGTAGAGACTTAGCAGAATTGCAGAAGCAATGTGGTGAGGCAAGGCAACCCATAGAGTGGAAGAAACAGGCAGAAAGGAAGACTCTTTCACCGAAGTCCTACTCTTTCAGCTAAGTTCTACTCTTTTATCCAAACTCTACTCTTTCATCTAAGTTCTACTCATTCGCCTAGGTTATTCTACGAACAATTAACCTGTTTTTTTTTTCACTCGTTGTTGTTTCCGCTGTGTATATAATCTTCATTTTTCGACCCCGATCTCTCGCTTCTTTTTCTTACTCCGACTATCGTCTTTTTCCAAAAGTAACAATAACTCTACAAGACGCTTATATATGCCATCCGACAAGCTTTCGGATCGCGCATTGTTCGCCAGTTTATGCGGTTCGTCGAGAAACTGGGGTCTTGGTACGTAGGGCCAAAAAGGCCATCTGAACCATGGCGCTTGGGTCAGGATAGCCTTAGGCCGCCCGGTCGGGACTTTTGGGCTGATTGGCGAATAATTTCTGCGAAGAAATTCCTGGCAGCTAATGGGTTTTCTGTTCTGAATGTTGATATCATTACGCAATGTGAAAAAGTGCAGCCCTTCGGACGGATGGCCAATAAGATAGGGGAGATACTGAGAGGGTCTTGGTGAGCAGATCAGGTCACAGTTTCTATAGGATCATGGCTTTGTTAAACCACATTCGGGTTGGCCAAAGGAGATCTTTCCAGTAGAAAGCAATACTGCAGCTGATCTAGTTAATGCCGGAGCGATTCCTTCAAGTGCCCTGCACTTCACCACCCGGCGGTGCTACTGAGCTGCAGCCTGCAGAGTCCTTGGCATCTGATAATGGACGACCAGACAGTGTCTGAAAGAGCCGGTTTTTAAGCATGAGCATCGAGTTCGGCGTTGGGAATATCCTGAGTACAAAAGGCATGTACCAGCTCTCGCTACTGCTCTACATTGTACATTCCGAAGCCCTCTCAATTCTTCAAAAGCAATGTAAATCATGAAGTCATGAACATGTCCGTTTCAAGTATTTTGAGAAAAAATGCTTGTCTTTTTCTTGTCTATTTCTCCTTCCCTTCTGATTGCGGTCAAAAACTCGAGTTATTTTTCCTGTGATTGCCCTCTCTCCCTCTCTCCCTCTCTCTCTCTCTCTCTCTCTCTCTCTCTCTCTCTCTCTCTCTCTCTCTCTTTTCAGTTCGTCCTTTCCTCTTAAACTGAAATGCGAGAAATGACTTCTTTTCAGTGTTCCAAACACTCTCGTTCTCGAAAGCCGACCCCATCGGCGGTCCGTCAAAGCCGAATGGAAAGGATGGAAAACAAATTTATCAGTCCTGCTGCGGATGAAATCTTCCCCCTCTCTACCAGCTGCAGCGAAACGAATACAGTTCTGCTGCTTCTTTTAATACAGCAAAAGGGCCAAAAACCTGCCATGATGCGCTGGTCCCATATGCATTATCCTGTTTGTGATGAAGACTTAGTCTGAACGTTGAGTCCGGGTGAACTGTGATCGATCGATATTCATCGTCAGCAAGAAATACGATGAAGGGTCATGAACCGGCTGGAGCTCGGCGGATCGCGTAAACAATCAGAGCCGCCGAGAAAGCGCAGACGTTTCACCAGCCTTACCGCTGGCTTTTTCAACTTCTCTTACAGCTGGTGAAATTGGAAAACTTTTCATTCGATTATGCCCCAATGGGAAACGAAAAGTTTGAAGTCATGGCCACGTATTTACGCCCTTGCCTCGCCACGTTGCCTGACATGCCCGTCGTCTGGCGCCTGCGTTATGAAAAAAAAAGCGAGTGCCAAGAGAAAAGGATTGGCACATGAAGTGGGCGACATTTGAGCAACCGGCTCTACATGTGCACACGTTGATCATGTCATGAGCATGAGCGACAGACCAACGTGTGCACACACGTAGATTTTGAATGTTGATGAAACCTCCTTACGATTGCTGATTCCATCACCTTCCCGGGTCATCATCAGCATGCAGTCAAACGTTTTTTAACAGTCGGTATCTTTCATGCGTACATTATTAATAAACACCTCGTCTTCTTGTACTCTTCCTTTGGAGAGCTGTCCTCCACATTATGTGCGGTGGTCTTTGTGAAAAGTAGATCGAGGAGGGCTGTTGGTGGCCAGCCGCCGCCAGCCAACCGAAATCCTACGATGATGTTTGTAGAGGTGAGGGCCTGTAGGAAGGCATTTCTGAAGATACCGGGAGAGTCGAGGAGTGATAACGTGGGGCCATCTTTGAGCCGCGCCGCTGTTGTGCTCGATGAGATTCTCGACGTTCATTCAGATTTGCCATGCAATCGCGATCGTGCAGGGTTGGCCTGGGAACCCCGGACTTTCTGCTCGCTTCTCGCTGGCTCATGCCAGGCTGCCACAGCGTCTTCCATTGCGAATTTGTCGGTCTGGATGCTTGCGTGTGCCTTTTTGTGGTTCTGAAAGGCGGGATCGCGCGGAGCAGCTGTTTTGTCGAAGAAAAGCTGAATCATTGTTTTTCATTGTTGTTGCAATTTTCTCTCATTTTCGCGCCCTTTTCCGAGGCGCGCGACGTGGTCACCGTGCGTCAGTGTCGTTTTATGTTCTGGTAAGTCAAGTTTTGGGTGTCTCGCTGAGTAAGTCTGAGTAGGGCCACTTGACCGATTGTTCATCACCAAACCTCTGCCTTGCCTGTTCCGTGATTTTTATGAGCGAAAACGGCTCTGGAGTCAACTCACTTGGGAAGATTCGACGGGTCGAGCACTCTGAGGTAGATCTACCTATCAGTTTCTCTTTTATATTGTTTGCCCCTCTCCTCCGTTCCCTTTTCTCCTGTTATTATTGAAAGCCCCCTGATTAGCTAGCTGGAGATTTGCAATTCTTCTAATACTATACCACTACAATTACTACTATTACTATTTGGAGTGTTATCTCGAGATGTAAAGGCCTCAACTCACCAGTCCTGGCTCGCAAGGCTAGGAACCCAGCCACGAATATCGCCCCTTTTCCATCCCCTCGCCACGTTCCTCTCTCCGTTCTCTTTGGTCTGCGTCCATTCGTCATTTTTTTTTCCGTCTTCAACAGCGCCGTCCGCTTTCGAGTGTGCAGGGTCTTCAATATCCATCCGTTTGCCGTAGCTGATTACTCAGTTATGGGTACTATAGCGCCGGTCCCCAGGCTCGGAACATCTGTCGCTGAGCCGGTGTATTTGATCATTTCTACTAATACTTATATTAATATGGCCTCCGGAACGTGCTGCTTTTCGTCCTGCACCTGCGGTTTTTTCCACTGAAGTCCAGGTGAATGCAGTTCACGATTTCGGTGGTCGCGCCTTGGCTTTTGTGGGGCCTGGGCCATTGTGTGAGCCCCACCTGCCTACATGATAAATGCCCGTGTCGAACTACCCATCCCAGTCTTCAGTCTAAAACCTCACAGTCAACTCATTCTTCTGCTCGGGCGGTGATGTAAAGTTTTAACTGATGCATGGTGCCCTTGGCTGAGTCGTGTTGGCCTACCCGCTCTTTCCTATCTAAGAGAGTTCTCCTTTGTGGCCAGCCAGGCCAGTGAGGAGCGTTGTTCCGGAAAGCTAAAGGCACCTTAACTCACCTGGCTGGCAAGCCCGGGAGGTCTGGCTAGGTTCCATCAGCCATTTTCGACCATCAGAAAACTCTCTCTCTCTCTCTCTCTCCGTCTCTCCCTGTTCCAGTTTTCCCTTTACTTACTCTCTCTTTCCCCCAACTCTCCACTCCCCAGTCGATCGTTGTTGCTTTTTGTCCATCTCCTGCTCTAATCCGTTTTTTTTCCCTTTCCCTCTCGCTTCTTTATTCCCGTTTTTTTTCTTTTCTTTAATTTTAAGCGCCGTCAGCTCTTGAGTGTGCTCTATTGCTGTTGTTTCGCACGACTAGTCAAACGAATGTTCGCAGGTTCGATAACTATTCGTTAACAGGTTCTTCACGAAGGAATATTTCCTAAACGAAGGTTCGTTCTTGCTCCCGTGTTTTTCGCGGCAGAGCTATTTGCGCCTTGCAGCCCGCGGGATCCGGTTGGCGTGCAGCTGGCATGCAGCCAGCCAAGCCGGAAGTACTGGAGACATGGTTTTCTAACAAAAGTGCCACCCAAAAAAGGGCAACGAAAGTAAGCTGAATGCAACAACCAAAACGGGCTTTGAAAATATAAGAAACACGCCCAATGGCATGTCAGAACCACACCCAATTGACCAAGTCAGTGATTCTTCGCATGCTCAATGTACAGCCTACATACATACATGTAGATTGTAGACCTGCAGTTGAAAACCGCTGGCCAGCCAGCCTCGCGATCGGCGTCAGCCAATATTAATGATTGCCCGGCAAGCCATGGGTTTAGGCGCGCCCCCACCAGGCTCCGAGTCCCAGTCTTCCGCTTCGCTTCCAGTCTTGTTTCTCTTCGCTGCGGGGATGGCAAATCGGACAGACCAGCGTGACCCTGCTTTTGCTAAGAGAAGGAAACTCGTGGTGGATTCCTTTGTAGTCGACACGAAGCCGTTCGTTGGTGAGCGTCGCTCGAGGTCGGCTGTCTGGAGTTGTTTTCGGCGCGGCGCTCACGACGGCAAGAATGTGGCGGTGTGCTCTTTTTGCGACAAGGTGTTGTCGTTCAACGGTAGCACGACGTCCAATCTCCGGCAATATATAGCCACGCATCAGAAGAAGGCATCTGAGACGTTAAGAAAGCAACAACGGGTGGAACCTACGTCGTGACGAGGCCAGAAGTCCGCCCATGCAGCATCAGATATGAGGGCAAGAGGTATTACGCAGCTGCTGGCGCCATGGTGTTGGATGAATCTGCGTCCCATTAACATCGTAAAAGATCGTGGACTTCGCGACCTGCTCGCATTCATCGAGCCTGGCTATAAGCCGCCGTCACATACGCACATCGCTTCGATCGTAAAACTCAAGCATCAGGAGGGCAGAGAAATTGACTGGGATTTTGTCCAACTAGGATAGCGAAGCATTGACAACTGGTATACGGACCAGCTGCGCCCCTCATTCTTGTGCAACCACAACGGCCTATTTTGTTTCGGCTGAAGAGGCAAAGCGGGAAGCAACTAGCCTGCCCGTGCCTGACGTTAAGAGCGAGTGTCACTACCTGAGAAGAAAGCTATCATAGGACTACGATCTCAGTCGAAGACCATCATAACAAGAAGTGACAAAGGTGGAGAAATTGTGATCGTGGAATCTTCAACCTTAAGACAGCTCTGTCTTGAGTACCTTGCTGACACCTCAACCTATGAGAAACTACAGCATGACCCAACAAAATCCATCCGGCTGAAGCATGCTGAACGAGCGTGGTGTCCGACATCTCTGGTGGCCAATCTTCAAACACCAACAACGGCGAGAACGCAGCATTTCCTTTGCGCTCCCAAAAACACACAAGAAGACCCTCAAGATCTGGCCCATTGTGTCAGGCTGCGGCGGAATCTTCGATAGGTTAGGTTGGCTACTTCAGTTCATCTTCAATCCCCTCCAGAATAGGTCTCTGCCGATCTGACCAACAACTCTGACCTGATCCGACTTTTGGACAACGTGGACCCAAACCTTCTGAAGGGAAAGATACCAATATCATTCGATGTGGTATCTCTCTACACCAACATCGACAGCTGTGAAGCGATGGAAACCACGTTGGATTATGTTAGGAAACACCAACTTTAGGCCTACTGTCTAGAACTAGCCGCTCTTTGGGAACTGTTAGATCTGATCTCCATAACAACATCTGCTCCTATGAAGGACTACCGATGATTGTCTTGGCGGAGACGCCGTGCAAAGCTTCTCCTCTTCTGGCAGCTCCTTCATGGCCAAGGTCCTCCCTCCCTTTGTGCCAAACTCTCTTCTATTTCTGCCCGCTGCTCATACAATCTTCGTAACTCCGGCTCTTTACAAATTCCACTTTGT
>JAOWAR010153184.1:0-11099 GCA_028571005.1 Clathrina lutea
ACACACACACACACACACACACACACACACACACACACACACACACACACACACACACACACACGTCAATAAAGCTGTGTGGAACCACCTACAGTCCCTACGGTACTGACGGTGGCAATAATTTAGTATTGCCACCGTCAGGCCTGTAGGGACCGCTAATTTGGGAGGGGTTGTGAAGGGCCTGCGGTGGCTCGATGCGCACGCCACTTGTAGCTAGCTACAGCGCGTTTCCTAAGGGCACTTGGACCGGTACCTTGCATGCATGCATGCTGCTTACGCCTTCTGTATACAAAACCTAAAGGCTTAAAAAGACGGAAAATCGGGTAAGTTTTGTTCGGCTTGGGCTTACGTTGGGGATTGGGTTTGTACTAGCCGCTGCTGCAGCGCGAAGCCTCCAGGTGTCATTGGAGTAGTGTGGGCACAAAGACCGGCCAGTGGAGTCCGAAGACCTTCAAAAGGAGAGAGGATCGGGAGAAGACGTCTCGAGTGCGGAGTAATCACTGCCTACATCTCGACGGAAGCATGCACTATCCACGTTTAGCATTGGACAGTCGAAAATATGCGCGCGATAATGGAAACACGTCACCACGTGAACGCGAAATTCAGATTCGCATTTAAGCCTTCGATCAGTTTTACGACGTTCCGGAGAAAGATGTTCGGAGAAAGATGTTCGGAGAAAGACATTTAGGAGAGACGTTTAGGAGAAGTCTTTTCGTCACTTGTGACAATTGGGAGCATGGCTCGGACGGTGTGGAGCACGATAATTCGGAGAATGGACCTTTCGCCACCTACGACAATTCGGAGAATGGACCTTTCGCCACCTACGACAATTCGGCGTGTACACCAAGCAAAGCATTGCCCTTTTCTTTTCCAATGGAGTCAACCCTATAGAAAAAAAAGCGGACACAATTGGTGAGAGTAGGCATTGTTCGTGCGGTGATCCGACCCTGACAGCGCAGGCATTGGTCCGGTCGGGCCAATTGAACGTGGCTATCGTGTAATGAATTGCAAATTAGATAGCTCTGGGCCCGCCAAGATATCGGAGAGCGTGCCAGCTGTATAGTACTGTCCGGTCCTGTGTCTTCACTGCGTCAGAGCATGATGACACGCGATCGATCCCACCACTGTTGATATCGGATCTGACCGTTGCTTTAATGATACGAGCTGGGTTAAAGGCAGGACCCCCCCCCCCACCCCCCTTTGATGGACCAAAAGGGTCATTTTTGACTTTTTGGCATGGTCTTATAGAGATTGCGATAAAAAACATCTCGGAGAAAACTGGATGTGGAAATTTAAAAGGAAAACTGAGAAACAGATGATCAAAAACGGCCGAATGTGTACAATCCTTATAGGCGTCGAAACCTTTTGGCGCCTTTTTCTCGGTTGCATACCTTGCTTCCCTTGAATGAATTGATCTCAAGTTTGGCTTGTCGGATCGGTACGAAACTTGGCAGGGAGATTCATCAGATATCCGGCTACAAAACTTTGCTCCAGATTTTTGAAAAATTGTCTAGAAAAAAGTGATGACCCGATGCGTCCCCAAAAGTGCCCCAAAACGAACCCAAACTTTGGAAGGGCATAAAATTGTTTCTGGGCAAAATAAAAGAAAATCGCTAGTTACCTCTGGTAGGCGTATCCTTGGTCTCTTAGAATCAACAAACAGAGCTGGCCTGGAGGGAGCAAAAGTTGCAATCAACTCAAAAGAGCGGTGGAGACTCGAAAGTTGTGTCAAAGTTCTCCATTCGACCTGCCCTTTCAAACAAACAAACAAAAAAGAGCTAAGCGATATCTCATCTGGTCGCGAAAATCACTCCAAGGGGGGTCCTGCTTTAAATACCAGCTTCTCCAGGCATTTTGAATGCACACTCAGTAGCGAGATTGGTCAGTAATTCGATGGCACTTGCCTGCTGCCACGCTCCTTGAAAATAGGGCTGACTGTCGCTGATTTCCAGTCTGAGAGGAGGTGCCCTGTGCTCAAGCTTAGGGAAAAGATCCGATGAAGGCATGGTGCTATCTCATCAGCAAGCATGACAATCAGTCGAGTTGGTAAGCCATCACAGCCAGGAGCTTTTTTATGATCAATTGCGCGCAGGGCCTGCCGAACATCATTGACCGAAACTTCAAATTTAGTCAGGACTTGACTGCAGTCTGTTACAGGCTGTGTGTTAATCATGGGAGGTTCTCCAAGAGCGGCAGATTGCGAAGAATGGCTAACGAAAAAGGAGTTGAGCAGTTCGGTCTTTCCAGAATCGTCTTCTATCAAGCGGCCAAAATTATCAAGGAGACTTGGAATGAAGGAGTTTTTCTTTTTAAAGAAAACATTAAGGAATTGATGTAGGCGTGGTGGATTGAGGGGAGCTGGTATGTTTAGTGTAGTCAGGGTATATCGTGGGTTCTGTTCTTATGCTTCAGGAGCGAGGGTGAGGACAAAGTCCCACTTGGCTTTTCGCAGCATCAACTTCACTGTGTTGCGTTGTTGTTTGAACATGCTCCATGCGTGAGAAGATGGTGTTTGCTTATATGTTCGGAAGAGACGGTGCTTTTCATGAATTGCCTCCTGAAGTGTTGCAGTCATCCATGGACGTTGTCGTGAAGAGTTTGTCCGAAAAAAACTTTTCGGAACGTCTCGATCCACCATGTCGAGGAGGCGAGTTTTCCAAGCCTGCCACGCGTTGTTTACGCCTTAAGCGTTATGAGCATCAAGCCAGTTGGCCGAAGTCACTGCATCGCTAAGCTCCTGCTTGTTAACCTTGGACCAGCACCAAGTTTCTCTGCTCGTAACACTATCGCATCGGTGAAAGGCTTGCATGGTACAGATAATAGAAACGTGATCGGAGTTTCCGATTGGTTCAGTACTCCGAGTGTGAGCAAAGGGTGTATCTGTTGATATGAGATCTAGACACGACTTTAGTTGATCAGCGTACATGTTGGTGGGGAAGTGGTTTAGCTGTTCCAGATTAAATAGAGAAAAGAGTAGGTGTAGGGGGTCAAGGGCATCGTCTGTTGTATCCTCTGTGTACCAAAAGGAGTTTCCAGCATTGAAATCTCCTGCGAGTACTGTGTAATGGTCACGTAAATGACCTTTGCGCGTCAGACACCGGTCAAGACTCGAAAGGGTCTATAGAACTGTTTGGTGGACGGTAAAGAGATGAATTAATTAATGGTTTTTGTATGTCTTTTACAGTGATTTTTACCCAGAGCGCTTCAATATCCTTTTCTAATTCTTGCAGACGCTGGATGGTCTTCGCTTGAGTTGTATGGACGTATACGCATACGCCCCCACCGACTCTATCAGCTGGATCTCGCGGAAAGAGATTGTAGCCATCAATGAAGAACAGGCTATCTGGTTCTCCGTTCACGCACCAAGTCTCTTGTACGCATATGAAGAATGGATTGAGAGTTTTTTCAAGGGCAGATAGTTCTTCGACTTTATTAAATAAACTGCAAGCATTTAAAGAAAGAAATGCGTAACGTTTTCTGATTGGTCTTGATGCACACGTCATGTAGAACTTGGTGTATCTTACTTACGAGCGCCCCCGCTGCTGCGGGTTCCTCGAGCTCCTTCGTCGTGGAGGCTCTCCCTGTCGTGAGCGTTTCGGCGTCGAGGTTTGCTTTGCTCTGGTCGGAAGACCCAAGGTCGGGCGTATGCTGGACGAGGCGAAAAGGTTCGATTGTCCAGGATGCGAATTTCACTGGCTGGAACGACAATTCTAGCCCCGACTGTCTCGCGGTCGACTGAGCTGTCGGGTGCAAAGATCTTGGCCTCGTACACACGGGGTGTAGCTGTTTGGAGTGCCTTCGACCTTCTGTCGATGAAGGTTATGAGGTTTTCAGCCGTAGTTGTTGGACTTAACTTTTCAACGTAGAGGACAGCTTTCTTCGGTTGGGGTGGCTTCTTGACGACAAGCTGCCATGAGTCGTCGTCTGACTTCAGGGCTGTGAACGCAGGCTTGGTCGTTTCATTTGCGATCCTCCGCTTCGACGCCAGGCGTGATTGCGAGGCTGCCTCAAGGGGAGGTTGTCGTCGGATGGTATGGCTGTGGATGCTTTGGTCATGATCAGGGCAGCCGTTCGAATCATCTTCAAATTCTGTCGTTTCTTCAGGTTCAAGTTCGTCTCGTTCTGTCTCCGTGGCTCTCACTCGGTCAGCCCATGAACCTGACTGCTGTGCCGATTTTACCTTCGGTTTGCGCCGGGTCCTTCCTTTCTTCGACGTTCGGTTACCTTCTGGTGTTGTAGCTGGGCGATTCTCTCTGGATTCCCGTTCGAGCACCTCGGCTCCCTTCAGGGCTTGCTCATGGTCTGCACGTGCAGTGTTCACTGGCAGCATCAAGTCCTTTATCAGCCAGGTAAGTCTGGTTTCACGATCGCGGGCCTCCTCGCGTTCAGTGGATAGTTTTTCTGTCAGCCTTTTGAGCTGGTCGTGCACCGTCTGGATCTCGCTCGAAAACACTCTTCCGAGACATTTCACTCCACCAGCCGATCCGGAATGAATAGCAATGGGCACCTTACAGGTATCGCATACCTTCTGTTCCTCTAAAGAGACTTTTGGATCGTGCTGAGTCGGAGCAGGAAGAACAACAACCTCCCCGTCGGACGCCATTTTTTTTTCTTTCTACAGATGGCTCGATCTGTAAGTCCTTGCCACAATACGATAGGTTTGGCGCTATGCCACGGAAAAGGTTGTTGTAGACAGTGTCAAAAACCTCGACACTCTGCAGACCAGTAAAGTAATGGAAATCCGAATGGCTCTTGGAGACGTTCTCCACCGAAAAAACATTTTGTCGAAGAGCCGCATTTCTCCTCTTTCAAGGCCTCCGGTTCAGTCAGTTTGTCATCCGTGTCATCATCATCCACCGTTGAGTCGACATCAACAAGATACCTGCCGTCAAACAGCTCCGCTGGGTTGCTTTCGTCATCTTGAAGACTTTGCCACCGGCAGAACCAGTTTGTTTTGCTCCCGAACAAGAACTGCGAGGCACACGAACAATTGGCACAGGTGCATTGTGCGTGCCCCATCCGCCTGCGAAGTGTGCTCCGCACACAATACTCCACTTCTTCGGTCGTCACGACTCTGGCCTCTTGACAAAGGCTATCCACTCCTTCTGAGCCACCTTGCTCTTCCGAAAAAGGTGAAACGGTACCCGTCCTTTGTCTTCTCGACTGTTGTTATGACAGCCAGGGACAACACAGGTATTTCCACCAACTGTCGGGCGTTGACAGTGGGGAGGTGCAAACAAGGGGGCGGACACGGGCAAAGGCTTGCAAAGGCTCTGATTCCCCTCCATTTACTTTTGATGAAAGTTCTTACAGCCTCCGTCTTTTTTAACGCAGGGTTGAACTGAGCGACGGAAACAGGGCAGTGAATGGCCTTGCATGCATCAAAGGTGCAGCACTGCGTGAGGCCTTGCCTATTCCGTTTCACCTTCCTCGTCTTCTGCCGACAAAATATACTCAGCTGCAGGCTAGTGGGTACCATCATACTGCGAGTAACTCTCGTTTGCCCCTCCTGCTGCACGTCAGGGGACTGCGATACTCCATCAGGGAACTCCTGAGCGCGCACGCTGTCGACGTCATGCCGATTGCCGGCGCTCACATCCTCATCACGAAAGGCAGCTCGGGAACGGAGACCAGGCGAATCCCTTCCATATGCTGGAACTCGGCTGAGGTGCTCTTTGTTAGTGTACCTCTGGTAGCACTGCTGGTGATAACCACCTCTCGGCACATCTGCCTCGTCATGGTATTGGAGGAAGACGAACGTCGTCCCTCCGTACATCAGCAGCGGCCCACAGAGTCGACCAGCTCCTCTCACTAAACTCTGTCAGCGGACCAGTCATGTCGTCAATGTCACACAAGCAAGAATCCCAATCGATCTTGGCAACCTTTGCTGGTCGCACCAATGCCCCCAAAGAATGAGTCTCCATATGCTCCATCATCCAGTGCCCTTGATAATTGATGCCTATTTGTGTTGCGGTCGGAAGCCACTCGACTCAGGCTTGCTTTCAGCCACATCAGTATGGACGCCAAGGGGAAGCCTGTAGGGTTACCATGGCAACTCAATCTTTCGGCGGCAAGTTTGAAACGTTCGCTTTGCAAGCAAACCGCCCCGGTTCTCGTCTGGAAACAAGTGAAGTTCCCAAGAGGACCTTACCAGCAAGTGATGTGTGTGTGTGTGTTATCTTGTTGGATCTCCAGTTAAACGACCGTCTGTGTGGAGACAGCTTCTGCTGTTTGGGCCGGTGGACTACAGCCTGTAGTGACAGTTCATGACTCACTACAGCTAAGTGGTCGATATGCGATCGCGCGACTCGGCGAGTGCTATCCCCGTTAAAAATGGCGGCCGCCTATCATGCGAATCATGATTCATTTTTGGCCAGGGTAAACAGTGGTAAAGGTGCATGTACGAACTGATAAATCATGCTCAAACCGTGTCTACACTAATGCTTGTGGTACAAAACAGTCAATGGTGTCTTGGGTTTGGTTGTTGAAGAATCCCGATTCCATGTGCCTCCATTGTTGTTTTATATCTCATCCAATGTGTCTACGATGGGCTGGAGTGTCTCAAGAACAGTTCCAAGGCATCATGGCAAGCAACCCACCCTGTTTTGCAAGGGCCAATGAGGTGACTGTGTCCAATCGCTGGTGCTTCATTCAGGTGGTTGCGACCATGCAGCTCTGGCGTTTCGGTGAGAAAGCGAAAACATGTAAACATCATTCAGAGTGCCCAACATGTTTTGAACAGGAGGCTGCTGGCAAGCGGCAGCAATGCATACATTCAAAACGTGGGAAGTACAGGACGTGGACATGGATCGCCTAGGGATACTCACGTCGCAGTCGTGTGTAGGGATACTACATACACCTGTATGCATGCGCACTCTCTCTCCATTGTCTTTCCTTTTCGTCTTCATCCCACAGTTTACCACTTTGAACCTGTAGTCACGGTTGTGGTCTGGTGTGGGTTGGGAATGCGGGAGCCATACATGGTGCTGCGAGCTTGATCTCTTTTTGCTCTTGCATGTAAGGATATCGATGGACCCTTCAGCTTCAGCTTCTAGCACTGACGTGTCGTCCCCTGGCCAGGCGACAGGCCAAGCTGCTGTCGGCAGCAGTGATCAGCAAGCTCAGCCTGCACATGGCCCTTCCTGGCTTGGTCAGTCCGCGAAACCTGATCGGCTCGACCATTCCGTTGACTGTGGTGAAGCCTTCAGAGTTTGGCGGCGACGATGGGATGGATTTTACGCCCTTTCTGCCTTGTGACAGTCGGACGCCATGCATGACCCAATACCACGTACTCGTGTCTTGCCTCACTGACGAGACGATACGGATCGTCGACAATTTGGCCCTGCCAGACCGCGAAAAACACG
This sequence comes from Clathrina lutea, assembly GCA_028571005.1. Taxonomy (NCBI): domain Eukaryota; kingdom Metazoa; phylum Porifera; class Calcarea; order Clathrinida; family Clathrinidae; genus Clathrina; species Clathrina lutea. Next base: position 7,365 of record JAOWAR010153184.1, read on the forward strand.
GTGTCACGAAGATCGTAGAATGCCTTGCTACTCATGCCACGGGTCAAGTCAACGTCGTCTTGGAACACAAGAAGTTTCTGAGTCACATGCAGCAACCCTCAGAACGTTTCGACTTCTTGACAGCGCTCGAGCTCAGAGACCTGACCGGACGAAGTGCACGTTGTGGGAAATGCTCTTGCGCAACCGTATTGTGGTCGGCCTTCGTGATGCTGACGTTGTGCAACGACTACTGGTAGAGCTGAAACTGACTTTGGCTTGGACAATTGACCTCTGCCGTTCCAACAAAGCAGCCAAGCGAGACTACGACGATCTTTTCGCTGGAGGCGCATCTGGCACAGACTCCACTGTCCACACCAGCAAGATTTCGTCTGCCCGCAAATCAACCTCCAAAGCAAAGCCTAAGATTAGCAGTATTGGCGATGTTTGCCAGCCAAAGTGCTTGTTTTGCGGTGGCAATCCTCATACCGAGCGACGCCAGTGTCCAGCATACAACAAACAGTGTACAAAGTGCCTGAAGATGCACCATTTCGCCCGCGTGTGTCTGTCCAAGGCCGCTCAACCACCCGATGCAGCCACAGCATCCAAGCCGATTCCAAAACCACGCAAGAAGGCGGGCCTTTCCTCACTTGTCGCCACAGCTGATGCTGGAGCTGCACCGAAAGTGTATGTTACCTTGAGTACTTTGAATGGGCGCACTGTCATGACTGCTCTTCCTGACTCTGGGGCGGACATTTCGGTTGCTGGACTCGATACCCTCACTGCTCTTGGGGAGCATAATCGCAACCTGCTGTCATCATCTCTCACATGCACCTCACACTGCTGATGGCACAGTGATAGAGCTGCACGGCTACCTACTTGTGACTGTCAAACTGGGATCAACTGCAGTGAAAACCGACTTGTGCATCTTTGAGCGTGTCAGTGGTGTTCTCCTCTCGTGGAAGACGTGCCGGGACCTTGGAGTTTTGCCAGATTGCTATCCCAGCCCGACTGTGCATGCCGTACCATCTTCACTTCAGCGCAAACCACCGACCCCTGCGCCACGCAGTCGGAAACCCGCTGGACATCCTGTGGCAGTAACTGAGGAAACACTCATGGCCGAATTTCCTACTGTGTTTGACGGCATGGTCCGTGTGGTGTCTGGAGAGGCATTCACTATCTCGTTGCGAGATGACGCAAAACCCTTTTGCGTCTCCACACCTTGTCGCGTGCCTCTACCATACCGTGAGAAGCTGCGTCAGCAGGTCGACAAGCTGCGAGCCGCCAACATCATCGCTCCTGTCACCGAGCCAACTGACTGGTGCACCCCCATTGTTGCCGCACCCAAGAAAGATAGTGATAAAGTTCGCCTCTGTGTGGACTTTATGAAGCTCAACAAGTTTGTTCGTCGTGAAGTATACAGTCTCCAATTCCAACGGAAGTGGCCGCTGAAATCGCTGCCACACAAGCCAACCTGTTTACTACCTCGACGAGTTGAAAGACTACCACCAGTGTCCACTGGATGAGGCAAGCCAACTCCTAACCACATTCATCACTCCGTTTGGCCGTTTAAAATAAAGTACCTTCGTGCCCTTTTGGCGTTTGTTTGATTTCGGAATACTACAACCGCTGAATGGACGAAGCGTTTGCTGACTTGATGGGATTTGCAAAGATCGTCGATGATGTATGTGTTCATGACTCTTCATTCGACACACATGTGGCTGACGTTCGCCAGTCCTTGCAACGGTGTGCAGATCGTGGTATCTCGCTTAACCGGCTGAAGTTTCGTTTCGCCCGGCGGGAAGTCCGCTTTGCTGGCTACATCCTATAATCATCTGGGTACCGTCCGGACCCACAGCTGCTGTCAGCAATCATCGACTTTCCGTCTCCTGCTTGTGTGTCCGACCTTCGCTCATTCCTTGGTCTAGTTACCCAGCTGCTACCATTTTCGCCAGATATTGCCGAGCTGACGCAACCGTTGCGACCCCTTCTGAGCTCCCGCAATGAGTTCATTTGGGATTCACCTCACGACACTGCCTTTGACGCTACGAAGCAAGCACTAGTGGAGCCTCCGGCCCTGGCGTACGTACTACGATCCAGAAAGGGCCATTCGACTACATACTGATGCCAGCCGCCTGCACGGCCTTGGCTTTGTTCTTCTACAGCAACACCCTGATTCCTCCTGGCGAATGGTGCAAGCAGGATCGCGATTCCTGTCAGACACAGAGTCGCACTATGCAGTCAATGAGCTGGAGATGCTTGCAGTTGTTTGGGCCAAGCAATGTGAACTCTTTCTGGCTGGCCTTCCGCATTTTGATGTCGTTGTGGACCACAAACCTCTCATGCCCATCCTCAACAACCACTGTCTAGATGAAATTGAAAATGTTCGGCTGCAATTCCTTCACATGAAGCTCATGCGCTATCAGTTTACCGCGACGTGGCTGAAGGGCGCAGATAACGCCGCAGCAGATGCTCTCTCTCGCTCTCCCACACTTGAGCCGTCTGCTGAGGATACTATCCTAGACAACGAGGTTGCTGTCTGTACACTTCTCCTTGCTAGTCTACAGGATGAGCGGAGCAATCTCCGTTTGGATCAAGTGCGCCAGCATGCGTCTGCTGATCCAGAGTACCAGCTGCTCAAGCGTACTGTGGAGACAGGCTTTCCTGACGCAAAAGGTGATCTTCAAGAACCACTTCGAAAGTTCTGATCCGTCTGTGATGATTTAACACTCGACGACGATCTTGTGCTGTATGGTTGTCGTTTGGTGATCCCTCACACAATGCAACGCCAGGTCCTCTCCCTCTTACATGAGGGCCACCAGGGCATTGAGCCCACAAAACAGCGTGCCCGGCGCATTGTCTACTGGCCTGGGCTTGACAACGACGTCGCTAATTATGTTGGTTCATACCAAACGTGCCAGGTTGAAATACCCTCGCAGCCACAGGAGACGTACATTTGACATGCCCAGCCATTCCGTCCTTTCCAAATTTTGTCTGCTAACTTTGGATCGCAAGCAGGCCAGCAGTTTCTAGTGGTGGTGGATCATCTCTCTTCATGGCCGTTTGTCTACCGGTTTGGGCTGTCTGCTACTGCGCCGTTGCTGGCGATGTCCATGGTTGTCTCAATGACGACCAGTGGACATGAGGCATCTTACAGTACCACGACACGCCTAGCCGGTCTAGCGGCCAGTCTCCCGCTGAGGTCCTGTACGGCCTCTCCGTTCAAGACACGATCACAGCTTATCATCGTGCGTTTTCCAAGGGATGGCAGTTCACGGCTGAGCAAGAGGACATTGTGTGTGCTACAGCATCTCAGCAGCAGCAGGAAGCGCTGGAATGCATCGGCCAAGGACTTCCCTCCCCTGCAAGTTGGTAACCAAGTCTTAGTGCAGGACCCAGCAAACAAGTTGTGGAATCGTCACGGCGTGGTGGTGCACACATCAGAACTTCCTTACTTCGTTCGATTTCCGAGTGGCCGTGTTGTGACCCGGAGCAGACGTTTCCTCCATATTTCGCATGGCTGCATCGCTGAGCCTGCCCCAATACCTGCTGAGCGCACTGCACCCCTAGCGCCTGCAGCTACTGCATCTGAGCCACGCCAGCCACTCCGTCGCTCGATCCGCCCTCGTCGACGACCATCCTGCTTGTCTGTGTGCTAACACTTGCTCTGTGCATGCACCCTATGCTCTCTCTGCGCGTTTCACTTTCACCAGGGGGGAGATGTAGGGATTCTACATACACCTGTACGCATGCGCACTC
>JAOWAR010153195.1:0-11098 GCA_028571005.1 Clathrina lutea
TCATCGAGCATCTTCATTGCTCTGTCATACAACGGTAGAGGCTCTGCGTTCGCTGCGACTGTCGGCTCAGACAGTGTATCAAAAATATCCTGCACCGCGATACCTGCTAAGTGCAACATCTTACTCCTCATCTTCTTCTGGTCGGTAAGACCCTCACCCTCTGCGTAATAGGTGAAACTTCGCTTCCACTTCGACCATCGCAGGGATACCTCGTGAGCTGATCCAGAAGGATCGAAAACCGGCAACGGCCGCTCAGTCATAACTTCGTGATGTTTCAGTCCGCTCCTCCCTCGGTCTGTCTCAGAAATATCCCATCCTCGTCAAGACTCGAGAGGAGGCGGCACTAAAACAAGTAGTTTATTCTAACCATTGCAAGACGTAGACAAGAACAACAGAGCAAAAACGCACCCACATGCAAGCTTATGTACAGCAGGGCACATGCAATGTCATGACATGGCATGTTGCAACACACCCACGCAAGGCTATGACGTCAGTGCTGTTCAATATTCAATACACTAGGGAACAGCCAGTTTTTAAATGGGGCAGATGTATTACATCGGTCGCCAGATGTCTCCATAATCTAGATCGACAGCCATCGGATGTCATCGGAAGTGTGGTCTAACCCCCTACCCTTAGGTAACTTATCCGTAATTGGTTAAATGCTGATAATTACTGACGGTTCCTAAGGATTGCATTGGAATAAATTTATTGACAAAGGTAAGTGTGTACTTTCAGACTTTATGGCCTCTTGTAGTGTAAATTTGTGTTTCCTGACATCCTGTCGCCTGATGTACTCTAAACTATTGTCTATATACCTTGCCCCAACATCACTGCACGAGCAGCTGCTCAAAGTCTGTCATTTCTCAGCTGTGTCCATTTCAGCTTGCTCGTTTTGTCGAACTTACGGGATGAGCTCAGCACATTGACCAGGCTTGAGATTAAAAAAATGGAAAGAGGGCTCCTTCAGGAGGGTGGGTGATGTTGTCCGTCTCTCTCGTGCGAAGGTTGGTCATGGTCAACGTGTGTTTGTCGCAATCTATATCAAACTGGATGATGTCATCACATTGCCATAGTGACACGCCACTTTTCACGTACATGTAGTCTGATCCATCTCCATGATACTTGTCATCACCGTCGTACCGTGCCAGCCTTGGCTTCATGGTCCTCTCCAAATCGCTCTAACGAGCTAACTGCTCGTATTTCAATTGGGTCGTTTTTTTTTCAGCCTTTAGAGCTTTGAGCGTCCCCGGCCTCGGGAACAGACACAATTTTCTGCCCGCTTCAGTGCCCGAAAGTGGTCCGTATTAAGTTTGTAATCGAACCCAGACCCTAGTCCGCTTACGCAGGCTGGCTGGTTGAATTTGTAGGTGTCAGATTTTCGAACACGGAAAAGAGTCTGGGTACGATCAGGCTTTTTCTAAATCCTGCGCAGCTGGTTGTTATCAACACAAAAACACGAACAGAAAGACATTGTTGTATGTCTTCAAACAGCTGGAGAAGGCCACGGCAAGCTGGCCAAAATGTCGAACATCTAAATATGTAAAGCTAACGCTGGCGCTGAGAAAGGAAATGGATGTGATCATGTCAGTAAGCTCTCTCAGCTAGGACCTAGCATATTAGGCATTTGGTCATTGCATGGCCTCGACCTCCGCCTCTCGACGAATTTCAACACCCCATGTGCACCGACGTACAAATTGGCGCTTTGGCAGGAAATACCTCACAACCCTCACTCCAACCCAACGACACAATCACATCGTGATCATCACGCCAAATCTACAAACAAATCGCCATGATCACAATGCACATTCTGCGCACAAGCTCACTTTCATGAAAAGTGCTATCTGTACAAGGATTGCAGCAGTTGCAAATTGCAAAGAAGTGTTTCCTGTGTTTCCGTACCGGAGATGGCCGACGAAGCTGTCTATCAGGGTCAACTAAGAAGTGCTTCCATTGTGGACAGGTTGGCAACCACAACAAGGCCCTCTGCCCAGAGAAGTATCCCAAGAAAACAATCACCACCGCAGCTGCAGACGTTGTTTTGCAGGACACAGACAACTCCTGCAAGCAACCTCAGCAGCATCCAGTGCCAGCATAGCCAACAGTGACCTTATCGGGACCGGAGCAAACCCTTCAGTATGCTTTTACGGTTCCTCTGTCAGCCACCATGGCCACCATCTCAGCAACTGTCATTGCCACTCACACTACTAGTCCAGCTAAGAGTGAGTGTGTGCTTCTACAGACAGCTGTGCGGATGTACTTGAATCTCCAATGGCTGATTCCTCCTCATGCAAGGTGCGGTTGCCATTGGACTCTGGCAGTCACCACACTTTCATTACAAAACGCTGTGCTGAATTCCTGCATTTATCACCTGAAGAAGATCTCAGGCCCTGTACCTATTTTGGCACTAATTCAGCACGCACTGTTCAGTCCGGCACGCATAGTTTTCTTGACCTAAAACTGAAGTCCAGGCAACTACGCATATCTACGCTTATGTTTTCCCCCATTTGTCTGCTGCTGTTTACCACCCAGCTCCTTAGTTTCCCAGCAGGACCAAAAGTTTTTGTCCACTGGATTATTTTACCAAGACTTGACCGACACTATGTCCGAACAGCCTGAAGTCTCGGACATTGACAGCTTATTTGGCTCTGATTACTTCTGGAAGCTAGTAGAATAGGGTGGTAAGACAGCCATGCCCTCCTGTCTTCTCATGATTGACACCAAACTTGGCTATTGAAGAGCATCATGCCAGGATAACAAATTGCAACTCAGTTCACAGACATGCAGCAGCTGTAATCTTAAGCCGCGACTTCAGCTGCAGGGGTTTCATCACCGTGCGTATGTTGACGGAGGCGAGAACTCGCCTGTTTGCTTCGCTGGTGTCTCTACAAAAAGGAATGACAGCCGTCACACTGGGGTCTTGTTGGTCGGAATTAGGCAGCTCATGAAGGGATCCAAAGACACGCTGCCTGCCGTGGAAGAGCCTGGAGTAGCGTACGCTATCGGATGCCAAGGCTTTGCGGAAGTGTACATTGGTGAGACAGCCTGCACAGCTCAGCAGCGTGGAACACCAAAGCCATCTGCGCTGTGACCACACAGAACGTTCTGCAATAGCCAAGCGTCCCGCGGAAAGGGGTACTCGATCTATTGGACCCCCGGGATTGTCGCCAGGGAAAACTGAATGACCAGGTGAAGCGCAAATACAGAGAAGCAATCTTCATTGGACAAATCACCAAGCGAGGAAGTTGTATGAACCAGGACGGATGTGAGACATTAGTCCATTGTGGCTGAATCTTGTGATTCCCACAACGAAATGAGAAATTTTTCGGTGACTAGGGTTGGCTTCTTTTTTGGTTCCTTCACTTAGTTTCTCACCTCCACTTGCTCTCACACATGACCACGTGCCTTCTCATCTCCCTCTACCCCCTCTCCATCTTAGCTGTACTGATATAATACCAGTTACAATTTTTGCTTGTCTTTTTTAATCCTGACGAAGGCCTGAGGAATCGATATCAGGTCGAAACGTTGAGATCCAAAAAGATTACAGCTTGGGTCAGTGAACCGAGTTGTAAGCCTGGCTATGTTCTGTCTGGTTAGCACTTACCCACATGTACGAGACGAGGAGGAGCTTGCCTGTTTTGATTTAACAATGGTGCCACCCCACGCCTTTGTCAACACCAGAAATTAATCAATTTCTGAGTGCATTGGAATCACCGACTTGTCTGAGACACAAGATGCCAACGAGGGCCTGGCACGTTTTGAGTCCACCGTACGCCATCGTGATGGTCGTTATGACGTCAAGTAGCCTTTGCAAGGAATCTCAGCCAGCTTTGCTGCATGGACAACTTTGTACTTGCTTTCGATCACATGAAATCCTTGGGGAAGTGGACCACGTGCTTTGTCAAGCTTTTGATGAAGTCATCCAACATCAAGTGCACGATGCCACCATTGGTCAAGCTTCACCAAATAACGATTCTCTTAGTACACTCGAGCACCTTCTACGACACCAACCTGTTCTTCAGCCAGGATATGCCCCAACGAAGATTTCCAATGTGTACGAAGCATCTTCAAAAACACGTCCAACACAATGAGCCACTGTCTTCTCAAGGGACCTTGCTTGCTCGAAAGTCTCTGTGCCATTCTAATACAATCTCGTTTCTTGTGAATGGTCCTTTGGCCCAGACATAGGGAAAGCCTTTCTGCAAGTTACTCTATAGAAGCCAGACCAGGACGTGACCCGATTTCTGAAGTATAAGCATGCAGCTACTCTCGAGGATTTCGCAGGCAATCTCGTCACTTAAGCTTTGCCATTTTCTTTGGCATCATTTGCAGCCCTTTCTAGCTGCAAGCATGCTCATCACCTGTCTTCCCATGATTGCCCACTGCTCACATGCCTGCTGACAATATGTTTGTAGACAATGTTTTGACGAATTAATGTCAGTATTACCATCGAATGCTTCAACGTCTACACTGAAGCAAGGTCTCTTTGTTAAAGAGAGTCCATGAATCTGAGAGATTGGACATTGAACAGCAAACATCACTCATCGCCCCTGAGGAAAGTGCAGCATCATCCATGAGTAAGACCAAGCTCCTTGGATTTTTCTGGGACAAAGCCAGTGATACCAGCTGCCTGCCGACTTTCACCTCATCTCTCTTCACCTCTGCATTAACTGAAAAGTGCTGCACAGTATTGAAATATCACCTGCAAACTTCAATGCAAAGTATGATATGGCAAACAGAAGTTCAGTGGGAGTACAAGCTGCCTCCTGCCTTGCAAGAAGCTTGGCACACTCTTGTACAAATATTTCAGCCATTGCACCATGTCCAAGTGTCACACTACATTGACTGTGCCGCTCCTGGCTCAAGCCATGACCTTTGTGTTGTGTGATGCATCGCAGCAGTCCTAAGGGTGTGCGTTCTATCGGGAATTGAATCGAATGTAGAAAAGAAATATGTTTTATGGTTTAATTTCTTCCCGGAGAATTTCACTTGATCGTTTCAGTTCGAAATCCTGGGTTTCTCTCTCTCTCTGTCTTTCATCCTCCCTTTCTCAATCTTTGTCAGTTTCTTCCAGCTAAAGTCATTACGATCCGTAGACTCCGACATGCAAGCCACACCCGACTGTTCCACAGCCTGAACCACGGTTCGACTGTGTCGTATGGAAAGACCAAAGCTTGCCATGAAACCGAATTTTTGAGCCAGTGAATTGGTTTGAGCAATTGAAACCGGGAATTCCGCTTACTTGAGCTAGGCCCTGTTTCGTCACATGCAGTTCCGAATCCGGTCTATGCCAATCTGGAATGCAGAAAAGAAATTGTTTGATGGTTCAATTTCTTTACGAAGAATTTCGGTTTCACTTGAGATTACTTGTCATTGTGTAAGCAATCTCACAAACTTCTTGTATCTCGAGCGTCTATCCCACGGACTCCACAAGTTAGTGAGGTAGTGGTTGTTGCTAACCCTTTTGAACTCCAGTGCTTCGGCTCCTGGGCTCTTGCTTGCATCAACTGATTGATACCAATGATGGGTAGATTAACTCTGTAGCCCTTAAAACGTTGAAACGGCAGGAAATACATCCTCCTTTGAACTTTATTTACGCGTTGGAATTGACAGTTGACCCTCAAGGTCCAGCCCTATAAATGGATGAACCACCTGCCAGCAGTCCCGGGCCACCTAGACGAGCAGCTGCTGCCGATACATTTGCCCGCATCGTGCAGTATGGTTTGAAAGCTGTAGATGTTGCAGGGCATGTGAGCAGCCTCAATGGGCATACCCCGCCGAGGGTAGGGCGCATAGGCTTGCGGCCGACAATCAAAGCACTCCGTTTATAGGCTCCAGCTGCGATACAAAGTCCACTGGGACAGATTTAAGGTCAGCTGCATTCTACATGCATTCTCAAGACAGAGCATATGGCAATTTCAATCAAACTAGCTGATACCGGTATCACCTGATATCAATCAATTGCAATATGCTTGGAAATTGCGCTTTCTTGATACAGAGGGCACATTCCGATATGCAGAAGTAAAATTGATGTTGGTGAAGGCAACAGCTTCTGTCACTCTAGACCCCAATTAAACACAAGTCTACCTTCTTTCTTGAAAGAGTTTCTGTAACTTTCCTTTCGTCACGTTGGAGTCTTCATTGTTTAAAGAAGAATCTAAGTCAAAATGTGAATACACCAAACTGAGTGAGCCCTTTACACTCCAAGACCCCTCAAAGGGGGCGATTAATGCTGCTATCACATGACACAATTACAGGTGCCCGTTAACACAACTCATCTGAAGCCCGAACATTTCTACCTGTATTACGAGCTACCACCTGAATTTATCTACCTGTATAACAGTTCCCAGTACATCTTCATTTTCGATTGATTGCAGGGCTACTGCAAAAGTAAAACCTTATGTTGATGTGTGCCCACAGGCACGTATGCATCAACTCCTTACAACAGTCAGTAGACGTGCCCAGCCTGGTCCTCACGGCCTTGGCTATTGCTCGTATTTCAGCGTTTAGTGCTTTGAGCGTCACCGGCAACAAACACAATTTTGCTGCCCGCTTCAGTGCCCGAAAACGGTCCGTATTAAGTTTCGAATGGAACCCAGACCCAAGTCCGGTTACGCAGGCTGGCTGACTGAATTTGTAGGTGTCAGATTTTCGAACACGGAAAAGAGTTTGGGTAAGATCGTACGAGGTTACTTTAATTTTAAATCCTGCGCAGCTGGCTGTTGTCAACAAAAACACGGTAAGAAAGACATTACTGTAAGTGTTCGAATTCCTGGAGACGCCCACGGCAATTCCGGCCAAGCATCTGAATATGTAAAGCTCTGAGAAAGAAATTATTTGATCACATCAGTAACCCCTCCTGGTTTGAACCTAGATTTTCGAGAAGACGGTGTTTACATTGTGAAGGCCACCTCGGCGATTTTCGGGAATCGTGCCGAACGAGAGAAGATCGTGAACAAGTTGTGCTCTGAAATTGTCATCAGTGGCAGGGTGTTCAAGCCATGCACCACATGGTGCCCAAACTAATGACATGACTGTTGGGACAGCCCTAGCCTAGCACTGAACATGACCGCTTCCGGTGACTGTCCTATGTACGTATATGCCGAGTAGGAAAAAAATATCTAGGCGTGGAAGTAAAGTTTTGAGGCGGGAAATGGAAGATGCCGCGTACTGAGAAGGGAATAGACTAGTCAGAGGCATTTGGCGGACCAAGCCAGAGGGATGCAGAAGGAAGAACATGGACACGAGGCTGACGGAAGCTATGATCATTGTCATGAAGATCGCACCTAGCTGTAACTACACATCTGCAATCCTGACTGAATGAAGCATACAGGAGTGTAGACTGCCCAAGCACGAGGCGCTTTAGCACTGTTGATTAAAAACATGACTGCGAAGAGCAAAGTGGGTGACATAGTTGAAAGTGCTCAACCGAAGAGGACGGAAGACGCAACGAAATTTTGGATTTGGAGTGCGTTTTGAAATTCTGCAGAAAAATCGATGTTCAACTGGACCTGGGCAGCTGTGCGGGTAAGGTTCTCGATGGAACTCGTTAGCGGTTTCTACACAGGACGAAGACAGGAACTGGCTGCTCGTACTGTTAGTCAGCGCGAACTTTAAGCCTGGGCGAGGCAACGACCGTTCAACATTATCACAAAGACTGGAACTGGCTGCTCGTACCGTTAGTCAGCGCGAACTTTAAGCCTGAGCAAGGGAACGATCGTTCAACATTATCACAGGCTCTGCGTTGAAACAAACATGAAAGCAACCTCGTTCTTGACGGAGTTCTGAAGAAGAACAAGAAAGATGGGCTGGAACAACCTGTAGTCCACGTGGAAGTGAACCAAGCATACAGGTTTGTATTTGAAGACAAAGTTCACTTTTTCACCCACGAACATTTTACTCCAATCCTCTCCTTGCTAGCAGAGTGATACCAAACGTCTGGTACAGCAAGTCTCAGACGAATATCTCTTCCATCTGCACTGTCAGAAAAGCGCAACTGTTGTTTAGTGTTCCTCCAAGTTATTATATACTCCAAGAATGTAAGCACTGGAAGTAATGCTAACAGTGAACGTAAGCATGTATTTTGGGGTTTTGAGGGTATCGCGTTCTAGAAATTTGCGTAATTCCCGGCGTGTTCTCTCGTGTACTCTGAATCCTTGTCTATACTATTCTGTATCACTGTATGAGCAAGTGTTCAAAGTCTCTAATCATTCAGTGAGCTGTGTCCAACCTAGATTACTTGTTCTGTAGAAGTTAAATAACGAGCTCAGCAGATTGTCCCAGAGACAGAGAGAAAAATGGAAAGAGGCGTTCTTCAGGAAGGTTCGTGATGTTGTCTGTCTCTTTTGTGCGAACGTTGGTCATAGTCAGCGTGTGTTTGTCACAATCCAGATCAAACTGAATGATGTCATCACGTCGCCATCGTTTGACGCCGCTTGCCACCATCCTCGATCCATCTCCACAATACTTGTCGTCTCCGCTGTACCATGAGTAGGTGTCGAACTCGTCTAATGGATTGGGCTTCGTAGTCACACCTAGTACACCCATATAATCTTTGGAAAAGTTGACCTTCACCTTCCAGCTCATTTGTCCTTTAGTGATGCCCGGCTGTCCTAAAGCAGAACTTAAATCTCGGGGGTCTTCGAGTTCCCCATAAGCCGTCTTTCTGTTAGCTGACAGTCTCACCCCGTCCTCACACTCCTCAGCGTCAAAGCTGACAGTCCTGTCCTCCTCACATATGATGTGAACAGGTGTTCGCAGCCCCTGCCCATTCACATCTAGCTCCAGAGTGTAGTCCCCGACCTGCTGAAAATTGCACGAAATCAGATATTGTCCGTTCTTCTGATCTTCAATGAGGACTGCTGGCTGAACTGAACAATCTGATGGGAGTTGTCGCCAGCTGAAAGATATCCAGTCTCCTCCACTGCTCAGTGGCTCTCTGTCGAAAGCTTTTGCTTCCAGATGAAAAACCACTGGAACACCTTGCAAGGTGTGTTTCACCTCAGTACACTCGATCAACGAGCTGTGAAAAGCGGAAGCCTTGCAGGGTAGAACTTCTCCGATCGAGTCCTTTGCAAGCGTTTCGAGACTCTCTCCTGATGTGGCCTTGAACGCCATGTGTGCATGCTGGACAGGCTCAAGGGCCACCTCTGTCTCGTCCAGACTTTTCACTCGTTTTTCCAACGCCAAAACGAGAAGAAAAATTTCTGGCATGAGTAGACCTTCTAACACCCTGTCGCTGAAAGCAATCGCGCTCTCAACACTGTCAAAATAAGCCTTCACTTGACTTCGCTGCATGTCTAGAAGTTTGCAGCGTGATGTCTCCAAGTCGTCCACTTCTTGTCGCTTTTGATCGGCACAAGCTTTTACAGCTTGAATAGCACGCTCTTCAGCTGTTCGGATTTGTCCTCTAACTTCATCAGCGCGATGAGTGAAGTGCGCTATGATATCATCCAGTGAAGACAGACAGGTCCTGAGCTTGGGTAACGTGTTGTTGCGAAGTTCGTCCACCTTCTCCTTGATGTCGACCTTGCGTTTGGCTAAAGCCTCGCTCAGTCGAAGTATTGGCTTGTGATTACAATGTTCTCCGAGAGCAGTACAATCCCCACAGACAGCCTTGTCACACGGTGTGCAGAAGTATTTCACAGGCTCATCATGATCAGCACAAGTCGGAGAATGATCCGTTGAGCAGTCCTTCGTGACTGCTTTCAAGATGTGACTTCCTTCTGACGTCATGTGAGGTACAATGTGAGTATCACACAAAGCTACTTTGCATGTTGTACACCGCCATCGAGCTGCCCCAGGCTGAATACCGTTGTCCTTCGAAATCGCTGCGGCCGCAACTTGATCGCCCTTCTCACACAGCCCACAAACCTGATCATGAGAGGCACCGAGTTTCTTCACTACAGACACGTCTTTCTCCAAGCCTTGGGCTTGCTCGTCGGGAAGTGCTGTAACTGCCCGGCATAAAGGACACTTGACACTGCCTTGTGGATCGCCCGACGTGACGACCAGCTGGTCGATGCAGTGACGACACAGAGAGTGCAGGCAGCTCAGAAGTCGGGGGTCACGGAAGTCGTCCAGACAGAAACAGCATTTCGACGCGGCTGAAGGAGATAATGGGAACGAGTGGCTGCGCTCACAGCTGCTATCCTGACTAGCCATTCTTCGCACGAATTTGAGTGGACTAGCTCGCGGTGTGGCTTGAATACGTTGAAGGCTAACTCCTTTCTGCAATTACCAGCACCATGGTGTCTTAGCCACACAGTCTTGTCGATCCTGCAGTCAGCTGGCGAATAATTGATCACATACAGATGCTCTGAGGAACCCTCGTGCATTTTGACCCTTGCTTGCGGGCCTGCGGAAGCCTAAGGTTTCAAACCTGTCACATGTACATGTGCAGCTTCTCTTGAACGATCCGCCACTCTGCCCGCGCATACATTTTTCGTTGGGACCTGGTTGCAGCTTTCGCGGTGCACGGTGCAGCCCGGCGCCGGGCTACATGCGTAGCCGTGGTCTGGCGGTCAATAGGCGAGCCTCAGCGGCACACTACGAGTCAAACCGCCACGCGATTCGACCTTACGGATTATGATCTGGGTGATAAGGCATTTCGGTATCACTGGTTTGTGCAGCATCCCAGTCCGTCGACGGACAATAGCGACTAAGGGACTGATTTCCCGAGAGCCTCGCGAGCGAATCGGAGGGTGCGGAGGAGCCAAAACAAGGAACAGAGGAGAGACGAGGAGCAAAGCAGATAAGACAACCTGGCTCTTCGATCAACTATCAACAACATGTATCCGTAACAAATCACTCTATCACATGAGCAAAATACATTTCTCGGCCGTATACACTTTGCGGTCACGCAAAAAGAAAGAACTGAAAAAACACAAGAATTTAAAGACGGTCAGTATACGTAGTAGTGTCCACGCTGTTGTTAGGGAGCGGGTACTCGTGCCCGGATGACATCACCAGTACAGACCATATCACACCGTCATGTCCCTCTGCTCGAGCAGTTACGAATCATAAACATTGAATCTCGGTGGGCACTTCAGCTGACCCTGGTCATTCGCAGATGCCATCTTGGTACAGCTCCTACAATACT
>JAOWAR010153206.1:0-18136 GCA_028571005.1 Clathrina lutea
AGCAGGTAGGAAGAAGGCAGGAGAGGAGAGCAAAGACAAGAATGCAACTAAAAAAGAAAAGAAAAAAAAGAATTGGAAGGAAAGAAAAGAGGGAGGGTTGAGTGGGCAAGCCATGAAATGAGGCCAATGGAAGTGCCAGAAGCAACAAGGAGAAAGGGTCGCACATGCGCCCATTTAATACAAGATGGCTATCATCATGGCAACACCAGTGCATGTGTTAATAACACTTTTACAAATAAAAGATCCATTTAATAAGGTGACAAATATAATTTAACCAGCTGATCCACCTGCGCATTGCACGGGTTTGAAAAGCTCCCCTGTTCACCTACCTCCACCAGCACGCCCGATCGACTACTGGAACTTGCCTTTGATTCTGTTCGCCTTGTCGGCAAATCAATGCAACAACGTCGACAATCAGGCGTGAAATGAAAGTGCCAGGTCCAAAATGAAGGTGGTGTTGACAATCAGATGTGAAAGTACACAGATTGTAGAACGATCATCGAGGCCTGCTGGACACGATCAGTGTTGCTGGCGCTGCGACTGGAGTGAATGTTGACATATTGACATGACAAAACCATCACAATTCAGGAACAAAATGAATGTGCTGCAGTCGGCACGAACTTGCCGACTGCAGGTTGCCATGGTCATGAAAATGGCCGCTGGCCACAGCGCCAGCTGATTGCATGCAAGAACTAATGGATGACTTGGGTGGCTACGAAGGAGTGGACTTGCTTTGTTTTGTAAGAAGGAGAGCTCGGGTCGACCTCGTTTTTCCTTGAGAACACATCTGAGAGGTTCCTTAGTCCGCCTGTGGAGTCTGGTGCGCACAGGTTCAGCCGTTCCTGACTGATGAAAGAACAAAATGCGTGGACAGACGATGGAAATACAAGATAGAGACGTTTTGGCGTCCACGCCGTCTTCAGTCAGAAATACTGCAGTTCCTCTTTTGCAATAGGTATTGACTTGGTGTTTTCTTCCTGAACCCAATCTTTGACTAGAAAATGGGTGTGGACTGTAAAAAGTCTTTCCTCCAACTCTGATGAAAGAACACACACACATGCACACACAGACACCAATGAAAATTTACATAAGATAAGGAGCACAAAAGCATCTGCGAGCCCTAATTTGTGAATAGTGCTCAACACCTGCTCACATGCAGGTTTTTCGTCCGTGAAACTCCGAGTTACTATACACAACCGTCCTGTCCTCTTCTATAAGATAAGGTGCTAAATTTAAGTTTATAAGGTGCAATATTGTATGAGCAGAGAAATCGGATTCCGCCATCACCAAGCACCTTAAAGCAAGTCAAGCGTGCCTCAAGAAGTTCCATAGCAACATTGCCAAACATTTCACCATCATCCCGTCAGCAAGATACAAGTGGCACCTGGACATCCTGGAGGCCAGTCACAGCTGGAAGTCATCTCCCCAGTTGTGCCAGCAGAGGAGGTTTGTCACATCTTTGCAGCTGTTTCCTTGATGTGCATGTGTTTTATTGTTCTAATTTGCTCCTTTTCACATTTTATGTCATCTAATTTTGTCAGGTTATAACTCATGTTGCACCTACTATCCTTCTCACCTTGTGCTTGTCAAATGATTAAGTTGACAGATTCATCAGTTCTTTACCATTACCGTTCCTTTCTTACACAGATCGAGTCTCAACATTCCTGTCTTACCAAGTTTTAGTCTGATGTAACCGCTGAGGAGGATCAGACGTAAAGCTTCTGGTTGTTGTTGATTGGTGTTAAAGAGCTTTATTGTCTGTTGGTGTGGCATCAAAGTTAATCGACTAATTATGTGGAAGGGTGAAAAAGCACGTAAGCTATGGTTTCAAAACGATCCCTCTTTCGAATGTTGTATGCTCTAGCGTCGCCAAAGAACCTGTTCGAATATACATTACGAAGAAAATTTCCTGAAAGGGTAGGAGAAACGTACTGAGACTCGAACCTAACCTGCGGCACCGATTCGCCTTGCAGACCGAAAATCATGTGCGCTATCCACCACGCCATCTCGCCATCCTCAAAAAAGGATGGTTCGAAGACGTATTTCCGCTCCCTTTCTTCCTTGCATATATACTAGTATATATATGTGTGTGTGTGGAGGAGGTGCTACCTTGCCATTCGCGCTAAGCGAAGCTCACTGATTTTCACCTGTTTCAGGTGGATTTCAGTTTGAACACTCTGGCAAGGTGGCAGGACCTGATTTAAATCCTTTGGGAGCCATTTATAGCTCTCATTGGCATCAGGCCCAACCTCATTGCTCTGAGCTCTGCTGATGAGACCTCAAAGGTCGAAACAGCTGCTGTCCGGAGATTGAGTATATATATATATAATATAGTTGCTGTCACGTCGCCGGGCCACGGCGGGATCCTGGGAGACAGCAGTGGGAACTGATTAATCATACTAGTAGGCTAGAATGTGCAGCGTGCGTGTACATGTGTGCATGTATGATTGATCGCAACCAACATTGTCCAAGCTTCGATGGTAGTGTCCAGTTCCTCTCAGGCTTTATGGGCTTTCTTTAGGGCACGTTTCACAGTGCTCTGGGCAAATGATGAGCTACTGGTACCTTACTGCCTTTGATTCAATACTATGAACATTGATTATGCTATGAATATTGGCACATCATGCTGTTAACGGTATTGATGCCCAGTGTGGGAAAAATTTCAGTTTAGAATTTAATTTAGTTATTTTAGCGAATTAATGAAAATTAACAAAAATAAAATTCTTAACAGAGATTTCTACTCCTCCAGTATAGGGGTGCCTGTGTGTGTGTCAGAAATAAACATCGAGATAGTGCAACGGGCGGTGACCAGGCTTGACCCTCATACTGGTTATGTTTTTTGGTCGGTTTATGTGCCTGTCTGTGGCTTTTTTCCAATTATTTGGTGTTAACTTTGTAGGGCCTATCAATAGGTGGTGCAGCAGCCATTTTCATCATGTCAAGGGGCTTTAATCGATGCAGCCAGAAGCTACAACCAGTTGCCCACACCGGGTAATAAGTATGCTTGGATTCATCCCATTTAAGCTGAAGATGAGCCCTAGCTGATGGCGAGCCTGAGCCCGGGCCAGTTCCAATGAGAGCGGGTGGGTTGGGGAGGTAGTTGGTGGTAGTGAAATTAATGTTGACACAGTGGACTCTTCCATGCGTCCGACTTCACAGGCAACAACAATTGATTGTGCGTGTGTGTGTGTGTGTGTGTGGACAGTCTGGACACGACTGGCTTTCTCATGGCGTTCACTCAGTTTGTCAAGCAGTGCGGCATGCTGCAAAAAGTAACATTGGACAATGGTGGGAATTTTGTCGCCGCAGAGAAAGAGAGAGAGAGAGAGAGAGAGAGAGAGAGCTGTGGGCAGCTGTGAATGCTATGAACAACAATGTTGTTTCGGCGGACATGGCCAGAAAAAACATCAAGTGCAAACATGGCCAGTTCGCTGCAGCTCTTTGTGCCAAAGAGAGTACACGAATATTTCTCTCTAAGCCAGGCCAGAAGGCAGCAAGATTCTATGGATTGCCAAAGCTCCACAAGACCCCCCTGGCCATAAGACCTATTGTATCACAAGTCGACAGCCCCTTAGCCCGTATAGCCAAGTGGGTGCATGCCAAACTATGGCCTTCAGTCCTGAAACACCCATCAACAATAATCAACAGCGCCAACCTGAGAGACAGAGTGGCAGGCATCAGAATGGACGACGACTCCCTTTTCCTTTCCCTTGATATTTGCTCCCTCTACACCTCCATCCCCCATGAGCACGGCCTAGCAGCCTTCCGAGCATTTACTGCTAGCCAATTCTTCAATGGAGGTGAGAGACTGGCGTTTCTTCAAAGGCGAACTATTGAGAGCAAGACGCTCCTGCACCGGGAGAACAGAGTCCCTGGACACTGCAGCCTTCATAAGAGACAGATTCACCGCCAGAGGCTACCCCAGGAAAGTCACAAAGCAACTTCTAAGGGAGGTGATCCTGACATCGAGAAAAAAGCCAGCAAGACGCCAGACAACAGCAGACCCGTACTGGTCCTCACTTTTGACCAGGCTTTTAAACATGCCAGCCAGATGGTGAGGACCCTGTGGAGTGAGCATTTCCCTGGAGAAAACCCACCCCTGGTGGCATGGAAGCGAAGGAAAAACAACTTTTAGCTTTTCCTGAGTGGTTTTCCTCCTTTTTTGCGCTTTTTTCTGCTGTTTACCTGTATGAACTCCCACAATCTTTTGCTCTTGTAACTTTTGCACGCAACAGCTGGCCTCTAGCCATTGTTCTATGGTCTTAGCACCTCCTGTACTCAAAGGAGAGCGCCATTCTCTTCCAAACATGCCGTTGCTAAGGCCAGAACCCATTTAAGACGCACGCACAGGCCCACACAGTCACAACACTGGTATGCTCTGATGAGTTGGGAAGACCCAACAAAACGATCGTAAGCTTTGACACAGTGAAACGGACTGTTCTTGTTGTGAGTGATACTTCTTGGGACTTGGGACCCCTCTGAGCGGCTTTGAGTTGCGCAGTCATTACACGCAGTATTTCCCAGTCTAAACTCTAACCCTAACCCTAACATGGCCAGAAAAAACATCAAGTGGAGGTTCAACCCGCCAGAAGCACCTCATTTTGGAGTTTTCAAAGCCATGATTAAGGCAGCCAAGCGTGCACTGAGTGGTGTCCTGTCGGGAGCCAACCTGACACTGACGAGGACCTACGGACAGCGTTCACACAGGCCGAAGCCCTGCTGAACCTTCTGCATTGTGATCTGAATTGTTTGCATTCATTTGGGATTCATGCAAGAGGGGGGAAGGGGGTGTTGAGTTTCTATTTTGAGCTTCGGAAGCGCTCGGCGCCACCCATACTTGTAGTATCATTGAGTCTGAACATTGCGATCTCTTCGCTATCGCCGGCAATAAAATTGTAGTGAATATGAACACATGGGACCCTTCATCCCAAACCTGAGCACCCTGGCTGCTCAGCTGCAGGAAGTTGTGAAGAGCGACATGACCTTCTGGTGGAGCCAGGAACAAGCGAATGCGTTTCAGCAAGTGAAAGCTGCCATCAGTGAGAGGACTTTCCTTGCCTACATCGACCCAAGCAAGCCCATCGTGCTGAAAGTTGATGCATCAACAAAAGGCTTAGGTGCTGCTCTGCTACGAGGCGGCAAGCCCGTCGCATTTGCCAGCAAGGCTTTGACACCAACCGAGGCACGGTACGCAAACATCGAGCGGGAGATACTAGCGGTTGTCTATGGTTGTGAGTGGGAGATGCTAGCCATTGTCCATGGTTGTGAGCGTTCTCATAACAATTTGTTTGGCCATCACTTTACTGGTGGAATCTGACCAAAAGCCACTGGCATCGATCCATCTGAAGCACCTGAGCGCTGCTCCCTCCTCTACTGCTCCGCATGCTGCTACGACTCTAGCCATAAGACATGGTAATCAAGTACCGTCCTCGTCAAGAAGACATTATAGCTGATGCACTCTCCAGTTTGTCCACCTACGAGGATCACAGCTACGATGATCTGGACATTATCATTCACAAAGTCTGCACGCTGTCAGCACCTTGCCTGGAACGGATACGTACAAGCACGGATGCCTTAGGCCATCATGCACGTAGATCTTGGCCAGGGTTGCATGCAATG
Organism: Clathrina lutea; assembly: GCA_028571005.1. Lineage (NCBI taxonomy): Eukaryota > Metazoa > Porifera > Calcarea > Clathrinida > Clathrinidae > Clathrina > Clathrina lutea. The sequence continues at coordinate 5,620 of JAOWAR010153206.1, forward strand.
TTTGTTGACAGAGGTCAACTGTTGACCCCAAGGGCCATCATGCACGCAGATCTTGGCCAGGGTTGCATGCAATGTTTGCTGACAGAGGTCAACTGTTGACCCCAAGGGGGCGGCAGGGTAGAACACTGAATATCTAGCTGCGGAGGCATGCTGTCAACTTCTAACCATCTCCAAAGTGTTTTTCACCTTTGAAAACCCCCAGTTTGAGTCCAAACTCGGTTGGTTTATGACAAGAGGTCCTGGAAATAAAATTCAATTCTAAGTGGGTGTCATGTGCAGCGCGCGCGCCGGCACGGCTGAGCTTCGAGTGCCCCACCTCAGCACCGACCAATCAGCGGCCAGGATTTTTATCGCAGATAAAGTTCGTGGGCCGTCCACGATCTACGTAGCTCGTGGCCTAAGGGGAGATGACATCTTGAAGATGCTCAAACAAGTTGTGCTTGTTGGATGGCCACAGACACAAGGCGAAGTGAGTACGACATTGCCTCCATTCTGGAACTTCCACGACGAGATTGCCATCAAAAATGGGATCCTCCTCAAAGGGAGTCTGATCCTTACCCCCAAGTCAGTGCAGCCGTCGATCCTCAGCCAACTGCATGCTGCTCACCAAGGCATCAAGAAAACCAAACTGCATGCGCGCACAACAGTCTACTGGCTTGGCATATATGAGGACATCGAGATGGTGAAGCATTGTGCTACCTGCCAGGAAATACAAGGAGACCAGCAACCCGGAGAAAGTCTCAAAGGTTACGTCGCAGAACTTCGTCGACTAGCTTGTCACTGCGAGTTCGGTAATTCCTTGGAAGAATGCCTTCGAGACAGGCTCGTTTGTGGCTTGTAGAGTGCAGCTACAATCAAGAAGCTATTGGCCGAACCGAAGCTCGATTTGAAGAAGTCCATCGAAATTTCACGAGCGATTGAAACGGCCACAAAGGATGCATCGGAGCTGCACACACCACTCCCTGCCCAAGCTCATGAACTGCGAGCTCACAATCGTACCCAAGGACATCGAAGGAAAGGCCCGACATCCAATTCTTTTTCGTCTGGCAATGCAACCTCAAAGTTTGGTGCCTCTAACCCGTGCTGTCATTGTGGTGGGAATAACCACAAACCAGAAGACTGCCGTCACAAAGACACTGCTTGTCATTTCTGTGGGAAGACTGGTCACATTGCTAAGGCTTGCTGTAAGCGACTCTCCACAGGCAAGACAGCAACAGCTTCTCAAGTGCAGCAACGCTCCAGTCTAGCGTCCGCACCTCAACCGAAATCTTCCAAGCCAGTAAGAGCACACGCCCTCGATCTCTGCTTCAACACAACGACAATGAGCTCTACATTCGCCATAATGAGAAGTCCATGAACTTCCAGCTCCTCCGCAAAGCAGTCCTATTTGGATCGAACCGGAAGTTAACAGCCAAATATTGAAGATGGAACTCGACACCAGAGCAGGGCTAGCTACTTTATCTCTTCATCTCTGCCAAGCTCATTTTGCTCGCTGAAATCTTCGCCGACTGTTTTGAAAACGTACACCAGTCAATGCGTTTATCCAACTGGTGCAATGCAATGCACAGAAGATCACTGCTCAGCTGCTTGTTGTGAAAACGAGTGGGACGCCCCTTTTAGGTCGTGACTACATCACACGTTTCAACAGCATCGACGCAACAGCGTTCAGTACAGACAGCCCAAGATGAAAGTCTATCCTTGAGCATGCAACGGCACTTGCAGGCACGAGTATTCCGCAATTTTTGGAGATGATCGTGGGATGATCGTGGAAAACCGTGCACATGCAAGGGTCATTTGCAACTGCACAATGATGCGACTCCAAAATTTTGCAAGGCCCGGTCCCTTCCTTACTCTCTACGAGGCAAGGTCGCCAATGAACTGGATCGCCTTCAACGTGATGAAGTGATCACCCCAGTTTCATGGAGCACCTGGGCTACTCCCATTGGTAAAGAAAGACGGCTCTGTTCGGATTTGTGGGGATTTCAAGGTAACCGTGAATCCTCAGCTGAAGGTGGAACAGTACCCTTGCCGAAAATTGAAGACGTGTTTGCCTCGCTAGTAGGAGGAAAGCGCTTTTCCAAGATTGATGTGAAGCAAGCTTACTTGCAGATGGAAATGGATGAGGAATCCAGCGTACTCCTCACGCCGAATACACACAAGGGTTTGCACCGTTTAAATCACCTAGCATTTGGCATTGCGTCCGCTCCACATCTGTGGCAGCACATGAAGGAGTAAGTTCTGAATGGAATTCCAAGCACTCAGTGCATACATAATTGTCACCAGAGATGATGACGAGACGCATCTCCAGAACCTGAAAGCAGTTTTAAGCGCCTGCACGACGCTGGATTATAATTACGTGTCATACAGCTGAACTGCCATTTTTTCGAGCATCATGCAGAGTATTGCGGTCATGGTGTCAGCACCAACGGTCTACACAAGACACCTGCGAAGGTGGAAGCAATTATTGCTCAGGCTCCCCCGCCGAACCAACATGACTCAACTCAGAAGATTCCCTGGGCTGATCAATTATTATCAGTGGTTTCTACCCAACTCTGCCACTCTAATTCATCCTCTCAATTCTCTACTGCAGCATGGCCAAGCTTGGCATTGGTCCGGAGCCTGTGAGGAAGCCTTCCCAAAGGTAAAGCAACAGCTAGCTTCTGATCTGGTTCTCACACACTTTGATGCTAACCTGCCAGTCAACCTAGCTTGTGATGCATCACTCTATGGCATTGGTGCTGTCATGTCACACGTTCTACCGAATGGAGAAGAACGACCTATAGCATTTGCATCTCGTACTCTCACTAAGGCTGAGAAGAGTTATGCGCAAATCGACAAAGAGGCAACTGTGATCGTGTGGAGTAAGCTAATTAAGAAATTCCATACTTGTCTCTACGGCCGTACCTTCAAGTTGATCACTGATCATCAACCACTGACAGAAATTTTCCATCCAGCCAAGCATCTTCCAGCTATGACAGCCGCACGCCTACAACGGTATGCTTTGTTCTTGGCGGGATTCAACGATGATATTGTCTACCGACAGACAGCACAGCACACAAACACGGATGGTCTTTCGCGATTTCCGTTGAACACACCTTAGGTCAACTCGTCTGACATGGACCACTCAGCTTGAAAAGCTCCCGGTGATAGCAAAGCAAGTTCGCCGTGAAACATTGCGTGACCCTGTGCTATCCAAGGTGTTGTACGCAGTGCAGCATGGTTCATTCGAAGATCTCAAGGAACACACTGCTTTCTACGCCCGGCGTCAGGAGTTGACCTCACACCAAGGCTGTCTTCTGTGGCGAATTCGTGTGATTGTTCCATCCTCTCTGCAAGGGCCTGTGTTGCAAGAGTTGCACGCCTGTCACATAGGCATTGTTCATACCAAGGAGCTTGCCAGAAGTTATGTCTGGTGGCCAAAGATAGACAAGCACATCGAGGAGATGGTGAACGGCTGCATCAGTTGTCAACTACACCAACGCTCGCCAGCAAAGGCATCACTTCATCTGTGGGCATTGCCAGCACGTCCTTGGCAACGTCTCCACCTGGACTCTGTGGACCATTTTTGAATAGCATGCGGCTCATCTTGGTCAACGCGCGTAGCAAGTGGCCAGATGTTGTACAAACGTCAAGGACCACAGGTGCACGGATCATTGAATGTCTGCGCACTATTTTTGCACGATATGGTATTCCCGAGCAGCTAGTTACGGACAATGGCCGTCAGTTTGTAGTTACAATGTCGCAGGTGCTCCCGGCAACTACTTCACCTTTGCCGGGAACACCTATCATCAGACCTATGGCGTCATGATGGGCAGCCCTGCGGCTGTCGTCTACACCGATATCTTCATGTTTACCATGGAGCGGAACCACCTTGGCAACCTGGTAAGGAGCAGTGCAGTGTTCGGTCGCTACATCTCTATAGTACTGTCGACGTTTGTGACCAGAAAGAAGGACGACCCGACCCTTCTTCTCTGCCGGAGGAGATTAATAGCAGCGCGCCTGTCCATTTCACGGCGGAGGCATCCTCCCACACCTTGGTGGCGCTCGACATGGAGCTGTACAGAGCAGATGACGACACCATGGCTACCCGCGCGCACTACAAGGCGACCAATGCCTTCGCGTACCTTTCGCCCGGTTCAAACCACCCTGGACATACTTGGAAGGGACTGGTTAAGGACGAACTTCTCCACGCCCGTCGCTCTTGTACAGCCAAAGAGACGTCGTGGGACACCGCCTCGTTCATTACGAGACCGCTTCACGTGCTGAGGATACCCTCGACAGATCACCAAGCGACTCTTACATGAGTTAGCCTCTTTTGATGGCTCAGCAAAAACTGCCTTCTCGTGTCCTTGTCGTTCTGCGGTGCATTGGGGTCTACAAGCAGAGTCAAGTGTAGTCATACACGTTCCTCTTTAAACTTTCTTAACCCTAACCCATGGACCCGCTCCTTAGTGATGTCAGGCCCTTTGACTCGCAGTACATCTAAGGCCTTGGCGACTGCCCAAGCAAACGAGCAGGTCGGAGAGACGGCTCCCGCACGGCCGGTCGAGCATACGGCTAGTTCCTCTTCTTGCTCCGCTCCCGCACCGTCGGCTGAGCACACGCACAACTTTTCTTCTCTCGCTCCCGCACCACCGGTTACGCCTACAGCTAGACTTCCCTCCCCATCCTCCCGTCATCACTCGCCGAGCATCCCTAAGGGAAGAGAGGCATTCCCTTCCCCCAGCGAAGGCGATTTCGACTCGGCAGATCAAGCGCTTGACACAGTGATCAACTACTTCGGTGAGCTTCCACTCGACGAGTGGACACTTCCAGCGAGTCTGTACCTGTCCTGCGTGCACTTCTGGCCGCAATGGACCGAACGCCTGAAAAAGGCAACCTCTATTCTTTTCCTCCTTTGGTGTTTGCTTTTCATTTGCTTCAGATGAACTTATCCTCGAAGCTGTTCGAACATATCGTTTTAAGCCAAAGGCTTGGCCAGCACGGCCAAGCTTAGCACTGGCGTGTCTCCGTCTGCGACGTCGACGACGGCGCTTGGGTGTCTGAGGGGGGTCAGCAGGCGGGCTGAGCATTTGTAGGCCCACTGTCGATCCACGTCTCCACCCACCGTTAGTCGATGGTGAGCTGAACGTCCCTAGATCGAAGCGGACCGTACGCCTCCGCTAATTGCCGGCCGTCGAGGAGGAGGAGGGGGAGCGAGCTGCTTAAGATGCTCTTGGGGAGACCCGTCGGCGGGCTGAGCGTTCATAGAGGGTTACGCCTCCGCTCGTCGGCTGGGGTGGGGGACGAAGAGTCGACCCCCTGCCACCATCATTGGCGGGCAGGGTGGGTAGGGTTGCTTGTGATTGTCCTTCCTGTTGTGGTGCTGTGCTCGCGGATGGCCAGTCTGCCTGTCTTGGCTGGTGCCACAGCTTCGGCCCCTCCAATGCTGCGGATGCTTAGTTGCAGCTTGTACGCGTAGGTGGATGTGCGGCAGGCCGACTGTCGCCGGCAGTAGGTCCTCCCTGCCTACGTTGTTGTGGGTCGTTGGCCGGGGCGACTGGGCGGTCAACCTCATTGGAGGTTTGCGCGGGCCCAGAGATACCTTGTACAGGTTGCGAGTCCGCCTTGAGAGAAACCTCGACATCTGTTTGTAGTTGTCGGAAGGCTTCCTGGGGCCTGAAGGGATCGCAGGCCTCCGTCAATTCGCCCATTTGGGCCTTGATTTCGACTGCCGTCTCCCTGTAAGACGTCATGATTTCGGCCGCCGTCTCTCTGTAAGATGTCAAGGCAGTGAGTAAATTGTCCTTCAGCGAGCCGGTATGTAGGAAGTACATTTCCTGCTGTGCCTGGCGGGCTAGCTGTTCGATCTCGGGGTCGCTGGCCCTCAGGTTGGATCTGTTCGGATACCGAATGCCGAATGAGGGTGGAATCTTGCCAGCTTGAATTGCTGAACAGGCTGACAGCAAGCGTTTCTGTTTCTAGGCCCACAATAATAACCTAAGATGGAAAGCAGAGACCTCGGCAAAAACTGTCTGCTGCCGTCTGACAGGGTGTGTCATGGCCTTGCCCTGGCCTGATCAAAATAATAACGCCAGCCAACAAAGTAAAGCTCCAACTGCATGGTTCTCACCTTGAAAAAGCACCTCTACTTTGTGCTGCAATGTCCAAGGTAAAAATATCATCAAAGCCGAACTTCATTGCCTGGCACACGTCCTTCAGGCAGCTCGTTTTATCGGGAAGAACTGCCGCACACAGAGCAAATCAAAGGCCTTTCAACAGTGCTGCCGAGGCTGCTCGACCGCCGCATGTTCTTTAGCAGTCAGTATACAGATTTGAACGAATCGAAGTTGGTAGGAAGCACAGCATTTCAGCAGGCAAAGTATGTCCGATAGAGCTGCTACAGTAAACTCGTGCTGTGCCCAGAGCCTCGACACCATCTTTGGCCGTCACTCTCGACTTGGGAAACAGTGGGGTATCCGAGGTGTCATCATCAGATTCGCTGTCACCTTTGTCACAAGCGTCATTCGCTGCTGACATCGGTGCTACCATCCTCATCGCCGCTGCTGTATTGAAATCATTTGCCTCGCTAGTGCTGAACACGCCGAACGCATGTCCGATGCCAATGATCATGTCATTCTGGTCATCATATCGGTTCCCCACCTCCAGTTCAGCGGTGTCTTTCAACTGCTGTTTTTGAAGATTGGCGGTGGAACAATAAGCAGTTCTTTTTGGTTCCGGAACACTTGAATCAGTTTTCCACGCTCCCAGTCTCTTCATCGTAGCGGTGCATCAATCACTGACGGATAGCTTTGAAATAAACGCAGGGCAATGCGAGGTTTCAAGCTGCTCAGCCCTGATGGGAGAGACCTTTTAAAGACAGCTCGCTTCGAGCACAGCAATTCAGTTTTTCCAAGCCATTTGCCATTTCGCTACAGGAACATTGTACACTAAATTATTGTCTGTGCAGGGGCACTGCCTCTATGTCGAAACCGTTATCGCAGCGCCACTCTCGCCAACTCACGGCAGGGAAACAGAATCCTATTTTTTTGGCCATCTCTTGCCACGTGTCACTTCTTTCTTTTATACCTAGAAGTGATAGATTATTCTTCTTTCCCTTAATTCTTGAGATCGCTCGCTCGTTTCTTGCTATTTCTACCACGGAGTCTCAGTTCATTTCTCTTTAGCTCGATCTGCTGCTCATCCCCAGCAAGCAGATGGTGAGGTCTGACTGTTTAAGTTTCAGGGGAGATTGGCCTGGTTTTGGTTCATAATTTCTTCTTGCAGAAAGCCACTACCTTGTTGAGCTTCTTCTGGACAAGCAGAGATCTGTCCTGCCCTTGAAGCTTCTCAAGGTGGCCGGAAACTTAAAAAGCTCACAGTTGAGGGACAGCCCTGTGGTACCCGGACAAAAAATACTTCGAGAGGCCATTGTGCTTAACAGGAGCAGTAAGGCTTCAGGATCAAGACGTAAAGCTCATTAAACTCAGTGCCCTTGCGACAAAATGCACGTAATGAGGCAGAGGCGAGGTGATAGAACCGCTTGGATTGACTGTGGAGAGGACAGGTCCTGACAGTTCAGTCGTTCGAGCACCATACAGTTACGTTTGCTTGGGACCCTGGTTCAACTCCAGTCGAGACAAGTGGTCGTCTGTTTCTTCCGCTCTCGCCGATGCCTCATTAGAGTTTTCTTGCTTTGCCTTTAACTTTCCTTCCTCTCAAATTTAATTTCTCGGTAATATATTCCCTCTATACTTTGCCCTATCTGATTATCAACAGCAAACAGAGATCTTCTCCTACGCTAGGCGCAGTCGAAGAAGGCAGTCCCGATCATGGAGTATGACTCGCAGTTGGCAGATGATAGGTCATGGCACAATAATGGAGTACGTTGAGGGCCAAAACCATTTGTTCAGAATATGAAATTCAGAGGCACTTGAAGACCTAGTGACCCATACTAAAGCGTCATTGAGCCGCGCATTTGTCGTTTGACAGCCTGAAGCTCGCTGGTTTGAGTTGCCTTCTGTTTTGTGCCTCTTCACGCAGATCCTTTTCAGTCGGAGTACGAACGCAGTGGGGAAGAAGAGGTGACCGTCTCTGACATTAAATTGGAGAAATCCACACCCAGGCCCATCAAGAGAAAAAAGGTTGGGTCTGTGGCCCCTGCCGCCAAGAAGACAGCGCATCTTGGTAATTCTTCTATAAATAAGCGGAGGTATGCATACCTTAACGGTTGCCAGTGAATAATTAATGCACAGTCAAATCCCGTTATCTCGAATACGGCCTAATTTCAATGTACGTTTTACTCGAATTTTTATCAGGTACGGATTTTTTACAGGAAATGGACTAAAACGCCGCGCATATTTCGAAGTTGCTCGAAATGAGAGCACGCTTTAGTCGAACTTCAAACCACAAAGCACGTGCAGAATGCACTTCAGGCCACGCCAAACATACTAGACGTTGGAGAGGACACATGTTTGGCGCTAATGCTGATGAGTTGGGGTAAGTCTGGTAAAGTTTGCGCGTCCGTTCGAATGTTGCAAGAAAATGCAAGCTGTTCTACTGCCTTCCGAACGGCTTCATTTCTTTTGCACTAGTGTCAACTACTTTTGAGAGTTTTTGACGAAAATATGCTTGAGCTGGGCTCGCAGTTGTTAAGCATTTGATTGGAATTTGCTTGAGCTGGTCTCGCATTTCCCTCTGCCATGTCGAAGTGCGCAGGTTCACAACATCTTGCCAAGAGTTATGAGGAGAGGTTCAAGGTGCTAAATGAGATCGATGGTGGCAAGAAAAAGTCCATTGTTGCGAGGGAACTTGGTCCTCCTACGAACACTAATCGACATGGCTGAAAAATAGTGCCAAAATTGAGGCTAAAGGGACCGAGGGTCAGGTCAGTTTGCTTGTTCTAGAAAGAGGAAAAGAGAATCGTCGTTCGTGGATGTGGATGAGGCGCTCTGGTGATGGTATCGACAGGCACGAGGGAACAAGATGAATTCGAGCAACCCACTTCTTCAAGAGAAGGCAAAAGAGTTCGCCAAATCTCTTGAAGTCGACGGATTTCAGGCGTCGGTGGGCTGGCTGAATCGCTACAAGGCACTATTGCACTAGTATTACATGCCTGTATTGATTCTTTGTGTTTTTCCGCACATTTTGGCATGGATATTACCAGACATCTTGAGTTTGACAAATCAGAACATTCGGTTAATTAGAAGTTTCTGCCGGGATTTTGGGTGTTCGAATAAAAGGGATTTCACTGTATCAATGATAGTATTTACATGTGCACTTTTGTAAAGCACATGTCTATCTCCGTGAGGCGGTGCTTATAGAAATCATATGCCTGTGTTGCATACTACAGGCGAAAATCATCCCCTGCAGCACGGGAGGAGCAAAGCTGCCTGGAAGAGGGCCACTGGTAAGGTGGTCACTTTACGTGTGGCCGCCCTTGCTTCAATGTTACGTGTGGCCGCCCTTGCTTCAATGTTACGTGTGGCCGCCCTTGCTTCAATGTTGCATTCCCCATCATGCTGTCCTCTTTGTTTTCATGTACTGCCTCATTGGTGCATCGAGTAACTTTTATAAACAAAGTATATAGATTATTCAGAACAGTACAAGCACTGCACAACTGCCAAATGGACTCTGAAGTTTGCCTCTTTTCTTCTCCTGTCTTTTTGTGCGCTTTGACCATGGAAACAAACTGAGAGAGAGAGAGAGAGAGAGAGAAAGAGAGAGAGAGAGAGCGCTATCAATGACACCACGCTGAGCAGGGTAGAGGAGCTGTGCACAGACCAAGACTCGGAGGACGATATTATAATCAAGGTTTGCTTTTTCAATACCCAATTGACTTTTGCTAAAGTCTTTGCAATTTCTTAGTTTTCTTATGTTTCTGGTCATCAGGAATCACCAACATCATCCAGCAATAATATCAGAGGTCTCCCAATGACACTTGACAGAGTTCTATGTGAACAGGCAAGTGGCAACTTGAGAAGGACCCTTTTCCTTGCATCCGTCTTCCTTTCAATTGTTTCGCTGATTTTCCCAAGTTGAGGTGACATTTGTTTCTGTAATTGCAGGCTGAGCTGAAGGAGGAGTTTACATCTCTAAAGGAGGAGATTACATCTCTGAAGGGCATCATAAAGAAGCATGCACAGAAACAGCACGGGAGTTGAACAAATCATATGCCTGACTCATGGAAAAATACTTTGACATTCAACAGGATGATGAATGCAAAGCATCACATAAAAATTCTCTCGAAAAAAAAAAAAACATTTGTAGAAACTCTACAACAATAATTACTTTTCTTTCAGTTTGCACTTCCGAGAGTGGTGATTGAACCTTGGTGCCGTTTTTATAACAAAGTCTCCTCAAGAATGTGGGTGGCATCATGGTGCACCAGGATGTGATCCAGCAAGCCCTATCCAGGAGAGATCCAATGAAACTGGCCAAGGCCCTTCCCAAGGTCTGCTTGTCTAGGAGGGAGATGCAGAAAACAACCCCAATATAAAAGAAAGGCCACACAGGTGGTCTTCCCCTGACTGCGACCAGGAAAAAGAACAGGGAATAACAGGTAAGTAAAAAGGCGCACACACATGTTCACTTGCCTGTTTAAACCTTGCAATGTTTGTCGTACTAAAGAGCCCACTCTCTATCTTCATTTTACTCAAGTCACGTCTGTGGGTCATAATATGCGCTTTTCTGTTCGCTCCACTCTGACAGAGCTCATCAGACAGCATTTCGCTGGAGGGTGGACCGAGGAGGATGTCGCAAGGGCGATAAATCGTACCTTCCTGGATGCCAGGAAGGCGTTGAAGAACAGTAATTGAATTTGTTGTTCAATTTTTTTTCTGTGTCTCTCTTTCGTTCTCTTCGTTTCCTTTTCTCTCTTTTCTTGCACTAGTTTGTCTCTCTCTCTCCCTCTCTCTCATTATATATCCGTGCAACATGTCATTGTCTGTTGTTTGTTATACCAGTTTCCTGTTTACTGTTTCCCTCTCCCTCCTTTCCTTTCCTCTCATTTCTTACACCAGTCCTTTGCCTTTTCCTTCTTCATGTCCTTTCGCTCTCCTCCTTTCCTTTAAATCCTCTATGTACTATGCATGTTTTTTTTCTCTATTTCTCTTCTTCTCTCTCTCTCTCTTTCTCTATTTCTCTCCTTCTATATATCATTTCCCATAATTAACCTCCATGAGAGACAGCCCATGAAATCAGTGCTGAAAGCAAAATTGCACTCGTGAGAGCTTTCATTCACATCGCCAGCAATGCGATGTCATCATATAAATCATATAGATCGGCCCGGCCGGGTGCAACAAAAAAGCTTCTCTTCCCGGCGCCGCTTGGTGTCTATATAAAATGAACGCGAGGTTTCTTTTTTTCTTTCGTTTGAGGCGATGTGAGCTCGCACACACGGTGGTCACACATATCTTTCCTCCACGATGGAGAGCCTTCGTTTGACACGTTCTTACCTTCAGCAAAAGTAGCGGAACAGGGCCGAAGAAAGACGCACCCGTATCTCACTTCACAAGCGTCCTGCCTCCATTGCCTTGTATACAAATTTTCCAAAAAAACGCTCGACAAGCCAAATTTGCCATTGCCTGCTGCGTCTGGCAAGCCGAAAGCGCAAAATGTTCACATGGCATGGCCAAGAGAACATACGCAAAACCGTAGAAAGCCTTCTTCGGGCGCTGAGCGACTTTGTACACGGCCGAGAAGGTGGTCAAAGATAGGTGGAAATCGGCGTGTAAGCACGTGCTCTCTCCTTTGCCGTGCGTCCTTCTTCGATGACTTCTCCTGCTTATGCCCGCTTCCATCGCAGCGATCGCGACCCCATGGCCATTTTTCAGCTCCTTGCAATATTGCAGGTGAAAAGCTGATTCGACAAGTGCTTTGGCAGGAAATTCAACAGGCTATGCATGTCGAGCAGTTCCTCCCTTCATCTCAGTCTGGCTTCCTAGGAAAGACGGCCCACTATTGTTCCACCAAATAACGAGAATAGTGCACACCCTAGCAGACGCCATTCACAAAAAGCAATCGATCACGAGCTGCTACTTTGATTTTAACCCTTAAGCGGTTTCGTATACAAAATGCGTCCCAGTGAGGATGAACTTGTGACATCAGTTTCTAATCGCTGCCTTATCTGATTGCCATTTGAGCGGTCCCAACAGTTGCGCAATAAAAGAACGTGTGCAACGGTACCAAGAACATCATAGGTAGCATTTGAACTTTTCATCGCTCGAAGGTCAAGTCACCCGTCTTGCCAACTGTTTGTCGCGCTGCCTGCGTTGGAGACAACAATGGCTGGTGACGCAAAAGGGTTTGATTTAGGATCGGATCTAGATGGAATGAGCTCAGGTGAAGAGTCTTCTTTGGGAGCATGGAGCGATGGCAGCTCAGGCTTCGACCCTGAAAGACTGAGCAACGAAGGAGACACAGGAAGCAGCAGCGACAGGTATGATTCACGACAGGTATGATTCACAAGTGTTTGGCACTTCTACAAAAGAGTTGCTACCTATTGATGCCGTGCTTCTTTCTCGATGCTTCGTCGATG
>JAOWAR010153207.1:0-11097 GCA_028571005.1 Clathrina lutea
AGTATGAGACCTGAAGCGGGAACCACAGAACAGAGTTTTTGGACCTATACATGCAATTGAAATGATAACAGTTGAACAGCTCTACCTTTCCAAAACACAACAATGCAGGGGTATGAATTTTGTGATCAGTACAGTTCGACTACGGGCACTTGCCCCGTATTTGGACATGCACACTTGCTGCACCAAAAACCCATCCACTTCGTCACAAACTGCTATCAGAAGTTCAGGAGAAGAACATTGTGTCTAATCTCATTTTCGTTAGTGTGCATGTGTGTGTATACTCTCTTCATTCAAAAACGGCTGAACCTGTGCGCACCAGATTCCGCAGGCTGAGTATGGAACTTCTCCTGCGTGTTCTCACGGATAATGAGGTCAATCCAAGCTCTCCTTCCTATGAAACGAAGAAACCCACTCCTTCCTACCCGCCCAAGCCGGCCATTGCTTCTTGCATGCAGCTGGCCGGCACCGCACCGCGGCGGGCGACCGTTTTTGTGACCATGGCAACATCTAGTCGGCAAGCTCGCATCTGACACATCCATTTCAGGTCTGATTGTCGAGCTTTTGTCGTGTCTATTTGTTGAAGTTCGCAGAAAATGTGATGCCTACCACTATAAAGGTCAGGGTTAAGCCTGACATTTCCATCTTGCACCTGGTTGTGGACGTTCTCAGGTCTCAGGTTCTCAGGTCGATTTTTTTTTTATTATTTTTTTTTATTTGCTGACGTTCGCAGAAAACGCAATGCTGCAAAGAAAATGTGGGGCTTAGGCTCGCAGACTCAGTTATCGATGCGGAAGGCTGAAAGTGGAGAAGAGAAGTGATCTCGCCTCGGAGTGAATCGTGCAGCCACTGTGCTTGCACGAAGTCTTCATAGTAGGGAAGAGAGGCAAGCTTGCCTGAAAAGGTGGGCAAGTGGCCTATCTTTATATTTAGGGTGACCGACATGTTTTTTTCTCCTTTCTGGCTTTCCTGTGCAAAGCACGGGTAGATCAGCTAATACAACATAAAGAGAACATGAGCCTGCGGTGGAGAAAACCAAAGGAAAGGCTTCCTGCAGTCCTCGGAGCAAAATGAATGTTTTTGACATGCCATGTTACAATGGTTGCATGACAGAACACACTGTAGAGGGTACAAAGTTGCGCCCAATCTGTCCCTAACATGTAGAGGGGAAAGTTCCAGTAGTCTGGGGAGGCTGATTAATGGTGGCTTTGACAGTGTAAGTAGATACGTACTTGGGGCCTCCCATTAGGGCCCGGGAAGCAAGGGTTAAAGTTGGGTGTAAATGGACAGAATCTTGATATGTGGGAGTGCCAAGTTTGTGTTTAAGGCCTATTTAACTTTTGGGTGCTAGCCAGGGTGTGATACCTCCACCAACAAACCAGTAAATGAATTCTATGTTGCTTTTTAATCTTGGCTCAGCACCCACCTTCATTATTCCTTTCATTTGAGTTGCTCCGAGTCTTTCAAAATTTGAAAGGAAAAAGTGAAACATATCTTTAGGATTGCTAAGCTTGACTAGGGCTAGAGTCAACAGCACTCACAGGCAAGAATTTGGCCATAGCCTGCTTTTATTCTGTCTTATCATGATTAGTGTTGTTGCAATCCCTTGTACCTTAGCAGAGCACCCGCTAGCCTCAAATCAGATTATAGTGTTGAGAAGTGAGTCAGGAGGGAGAAAGAAGACATGATGAAAAAGAATGAAGAGATTGAGGATGTGACACATGAATGGCTGGTAATTGCCGGCGTTGCCTAGCAATGGTGAATAAGGTACGCAATGTGCGTACTTATCATGACATCCCTCTTTCTCTAAAAAAAATAATCAAAGAATATACAGTAAGCTCTGTTACACGAATTAAGAAACTTTACAGGTCAAGCTTTTCAGGTACCTTCACTGTGCGACCGCTCCGAGTCTGGTAGGTGATGGACGAATTTTTTCCGCAGGAGCAATGGGTTGACTGGGTGTCTCACTCGCGCTTTTCAGCGGGACAGGACGGATGTCGATCCGATTTCGGCGCAGCATCTTGCCTTGCCGCGTCTCAACTGTCGCTGGCTCATGCTTCTCGGTGGACGTCACTGTCACTCGCTCCCACTTCTTGGTCGCCGGATTTCCAATTACCACTGGCTGGCCTGGTCCCACTGTGGATAGAGGCTTGGCATGTTCATCGTGATACGATTTCTGCCGATGTTGCTTGTAGGCAAGATGTTCTAGATGGTCTGCGTCTTTCGGGTTCCGGGGCCATCGGCGTGGCAGGTTATCTTGCAGTTGTCGCCCAGAGAGTAACTCGGCTGGTGACTCTGGCTTTCCATCGATTAGTATAGAGCAGATGCAAAGTAACGCTATTTCTGGATCTAGCCCACATGTCTTGGCTTTTCCAAGGGATTGCTTGACCACCTTGACTTGGCTTTCTATGAAGCCATTACTTCGTGGATAATGTGGGGATAACGTTACATGACTAAATCCAAGCTCCTCTGTGAACTTTCGAAACTTGTGGCTGCTGACGTGTGGGCCGTTGTCTGTACAAAGCTTGCCTGGGATGCCTTGCTCTGTGAAAAGCGACTTGAGGCAATGGATTACAACCCAGCTCTCGGTGGAAGGCAACTCTTAAACAAACGGATACTTAGAGTAGTGACCAGCTGCTATCAGATAGTCGGTGTTGTCGAGGTAGAAAAGGTCAACTCCAATAGCGTGCCATGCACACGGCGGAATTTCTTATAGATGAAGTTCCTCTCGCTTCTGCCTCGGTTGTGTCTCTTGGAATGTGGCGCAGTGGCTGGCCGTATGTTTGGTGTTATTGTTGACGCCATTCCACTGAGAAGACAGCAGACCGGCTCTCAGCTTCATCTTCTCTGCACCTTAGTGTGCTGCATGCAGCTGTGCAAGGATTTCTTTTGCCATACTTGCTGGGATCACAATGCGTTCCCTCTTGAAGATAAGACCGTCTTCGATGGACAATTCATTGCAATAAATCCAGTATGTTATAAGTGGCGACGGTACCTGGCTTCGCTCGTCGGGCCATCCGTTGAGTATGACTTCGCGCAGCACATTGAGCTCGACGCCTTTGGCTGTTTTGTTCTTGAGATGACTCAGAATTTCCTTGCCAAAATGCATATGGACATCAAGAGCCTGCACCTCTGGGTTCATGAGGGCGTCGCTGTTGTCGTCCGTACTTGGTAAGCAAGATAGTGCGTCAGCGATGGCGACTTCTCAACCTGGTCAGGACTTGATGGTCAAGGTGTATGGCTGTAGTCTCAGCAGCATCCGTCACACCCGTGCTGGTGCACTGCTGAGGTGCTTGAGATGGATTGACTCCAGAGACTTGGGGTCAGATTCCACTGTCAATTGCTGACCAAACAAATTGTGAAAACGCTCGCATCCGAAAACTACAGCATGCATTTCTCGCTCAATGTTAGCGTAGTGGCTCTCTGTTTTAGTCAGCACTTTGCTAGGAAATGCCACAGGCTAGTTTTCTTGGAGAAGAATGGCGCCGAGGCCAGATATTGGAGTGTCGACCTGAAGGGTGACCGGCTTCTGCCGATCAAAGTAGTTGAGCGTAAATTCTGCAGAGACAGCTTCCTTGGTGGATTCGAAAGCTCTCTGGTGCTCTTCGGACCACTGAAAAACAACCTGTTTCTTGGTGAGCTGGCGCAATGGAGTCGTGAGGCCACTGAGGCTCTGGATAAGCATCCCCATGTAGGTGGCCAGACCAAGGAAGAACAGCAAGCTTTGCCGATTCCGAGGGGCGCTCATCTGCTGGAGCCTTGGGCGGACTTTCACGGACTTATGGGCCAGGGTTAAACGCACACGTTTTGCCCATTTACTTATTCTTCTTCCGTCCTCTCGGAAAATATCTCTTGTATCTGAAGAAGAAACACCTTTCCTTCGCGGTTTTACACGAAAATCTTGCTAAGGATCGAGGACTTTTGCCGATTCCCCTTGTGATAAGAGCCAGGAATTTGGGTGCAACTTTTATTCGGAGCCTGTCCACAAAGTCACTAGCCGATGGTCTAAGGTGCGGTCACCTTTTTTGGATTCGGGCGTACACCGTTACCTCCACAGATGACTCCGTAAAGTGGACCTCTGGTTGCTTGATGCGAATCTTCTCAGGATTTAGCTTCAGCCCTTTCTTGGTGCTTCTCTCCATAAGGACACGCAGGTTCTGGTCGTGCTCAACTTCCGTAGCAGCATAGATAACGATGTCGTCGGCGATTCCAGTAACTCCTGGGCACCCTTACAGTAACTGGTCTATCCTACTTTGGAAGACATCCTGTGACATCTTGAGGCCAAAAGGCATACGGAGGAATCTGTAGCAGCCATGCGGCGAGTTGAACGTAGTCAAGTGACTGGATGGCTCGTCGAGTTCTTTGTTCCAGTATCCACTTTTGGCATCCACGATGGAAAAATACTTCGCTCCTTTCAACTTCGGAAGTATCTCATCAAGGGTGGGTGAGATGTGATGATCTTGCCGAATCGCCCTGTTCAAGTCCTTGGGATCAAGGCAGATCCGTAGCTGGCCGTTGAGTTTCCGACGGTAAACCAAACTGTTGACCCAGTCTTTCGGCTCTTCCTCTCCGACCTTACTGATGATCCCCTGCTCTTTCCACGTCTTCCAGTTCCTTCTTGATGTCTGCTTTCATAGAAAATGGTACACGTCTCGCTGCGGGGATGACATTTGGATCAAGAGTGATGTGGTATTGACCCTCGACCTCGCCAGTGAAACAATCTAGGTACTGCTTGATGAGTTCATCCTTGTCAACGATCGGTGTTGTGTTCTTCTGCTGGATGTCACAATTGAGCTTGACGGCGCCAAAAACTTCCAGCGATGGCAGGCCCAGGATTGCCGTTGCTGGTGCATTGGTCACAAAAAAATCCGTTTTGACGGCGTTCTGTGCATACCTGCACATTAGACTACAGATGTCAAGTTGAGGTATTGGCGCCCCTCCACATCCGACGAGCCGTGTCGTAGATGTCTGGAGGTGTTGGGGCTTTGGTCTTCCGTCCCTGCGATTGTGGTCAGGAAATCCTCAGTGGGAGCATGTTACCATGAGCTTCTGTGTCAATCTTGACATGTAGCTCTGTTGGTCTGCCATTCCTGTTCATATCCAGCTTCGGATACACAAATGCGTGGCTTCTCCCGCCATGGTCTCTGCTGCTGTCAATGCTCTCCACGTCAATAGTCTGGAAAATTATTGCATCGGCATCCTCTGATATTTCATGCATTTGCTTCTTCTTGTCGGCATGCCCATGGACGTTCTTCTCTGTCCGACGTGATGAGCGTCCCTTTCCCGGTCCTGCTGGCTTCTTGTTGGCTTCTGTCTCTTCCGTCTCCTTCGGGCGACACACTTTGGCGAAGTGTCCAATCTTACCGCAAGTATGACACGTCTGTCCCCCTGCTGGACATAACTCTTTCCCGCCAATTGGTTTTGCCTCCCACAATTGGTGCAAGCTGATTATTGGGTACTCACACAGTGCAGCGTCGTCGTCGTCTGGCTCGCGCGTTGGAGCTGCGCTACTTGCTCTTTTGTCACCTCGTGCGTCGGGGCGATGTCAAGTTTCCGTCGAGGCCTTTTAGTGCGTCTCCTTTCTCTAAGAGTTTCGTCTGGACTTCGAAGCGTCTACTTCCCACTATGAGCTGTTCGAGCAGTCAGGTGTTCAACTCTGAGCCTGTGAACTTACATTTTGTGTCAATGACACAGAATAGTTCGACGAACTCGTCTACGGATTCCCTTGTCTTCTGGGCACGTTGGTCGAAGTTAAATCTTGCCAAGAATGAGTTGCTCTTTCGCTGAACATGTGCTGCGAATTTCTCCCACAATCGCTCGAATGAGTGGCGATAGCTGGGGCTGTCCCACGGCCATCCCTGGTTCAGGTCGATGCCGTGTCGTCCGACCCAAGGTAGAAGATACATGACTTTCTCCTTTTCCGTTTTGGATGCGAAAGGTCCGTCAAAAATCAGGGTACACTACTTCCAAAAAGAACGAAGAGCTGTGGGCAAGTCGTCGGACTGCCAGTTCGATGACAGTGTACTGAGTCCGGTTGCCATTGAGTTCCAGGGTTCTCAAAGAAAAAAATTATTCTGGCACCATGTTATAATTATAATCCCTTGTCCCTCAGCAGAGCACTCGCTAGCCCAAAATAGGATTATAGTATCGACAAGTGAGTCAGGAGGGAGTGAAAACATTGAGGATGTGACACATGTATTCTAATCTATGGCTGGCCATTGCTAGCGTTGCCTGGCAACGGCAAACAAGTTACGCAATGCTCGCACATATCATAACAAGTGTCATCGAAGAAGAAAAAACAACGTCTGACAGTGCAAATGGTGCCATAAATAAGACGTACTTTAGGCAATCTATATCAATAAACTCGAGCTCAAAGATAAAGAGTAAGAAGGTTGAATTTGTCAAGTCACCTGCCCATTTTATGTCAGCTGTGTCCACTGTATGTTCACTAAATGTGCTCTAGTATTGTCGCCCTTAATTCAGTTTGTCACTTAAATTTTACCACCTTAAGCTGCCTCCAAACCATCACTGTCATTCATTGCACTGTTTCCCCTGTCAGTTTTGTTCTTCTGCAAGGCTATTGATGAGCCGGAATGAAAGCATGTTATGGCCAAAAATTGAAATATCTTTTTAGTTTTCTCTAGGCACCAGCTTCCTTGATCTTCGTTTATTCCGAGCGGTCTTTTGAAACAAACAGTTAGAAACTCACCAGACGTTTGCGTATTAATCCTCTTCATCAAATCTTGCACCAGACCTTGACGCTGCATTTCTTCTTCAAATACCTTTTGCAGCATTATAGGTATCTTGTCGGTTTTGGCTCCTTTTTCATTTCCTACCATCATAAATGCGGTGAGCCAAGTTTCAAAAATACCATAAGGGTTCCATGCTCCAGAATCCTTGCTTCCACAGTTCGTCTCGACCATCGTGTCAAGATGAAGGCGTTCAGCGAGCTTCTCACAGTCGGCGTCTGATAATTGATTTTGTTCAAAAAAGTCCTTCATTACACCTAACCATTCCGCTTGGGACATCCTGCGCCGTGGTGTTGGTGCGTAAGATGTGATTTCGGCTTTTTTTCCACCTGGATTTCCTTCTGACCAACCAGCAGTGGCAGTGCCAAGCCTGGACTGGTCATAGTGGGGTGATGTTTGACCTTCGTACAAAGAAGAAGCACAAAGATATGCGAGAAGGCTAAAAGCAATGTTATCAATGCTGCTTTAGAGTAAAGAGTTTTGGTGCATTCCTTCACAGCATGGTTTTTCTATTTCTTTCTCCTTGATTTGCATCTAGTCTTCCTAGTTCAAAGGAATGAAACTGCTGTCTAGAAACCTGGATATAGATAGGCTTCCCGTAGTAGCTAACGCTGAACCAGGCTGGGCATGTGTCCCTCAAAGCCTTGTAAAAGGCCCTTCTTTCGAGAAATAAACCGCTAGCAAACACTAATTTTTTTTGTGCTTTTGTGCTTATGGAAAGTTTCGTTCAATTGGCTATCGTGGTACCCGTCCAAAACGCAAGCTGATCATGAATTGGGCAAGCCGCCCTCTCTTGAGACTGGGAGGCCTTCAACTCCACAACAGCCTCTTCCGCATGTGTAGATCGGATGCACGATTCAGATAACTGGGGCAGCAGTTGGAGTTCTGATGGGCGATGAGTGACAGTTGGCCTAAGCTGAAGGCTGATGACGCCATCAGTGATAAGAAGGAAGGTTTTCTTACGAGTTTCCTTCCGGTGATTCACCCGTCAGGCACTGGTTGAGTGGCATGTAGTCATGGCCTGTGATGATGGCACTGGTGTAGTCAGAAATGTGGGATATTTCCATATGGGAATGACCACTGATGTCTCAAGAAACCACACTGTACTCAAAAACAATGTTGCAAACTGATCCAACTTTCTCTTGTTTGCACAAACCAAAAAAGGAAGGAGGTGGCAACAAACGGGAGGAGGAAGGAAAAAGATAATATTCTAATCTGTTGTTGAATGTGTTCTTCTTCGATCATTTAGAGGAAGTTGCTGAAGAAGCTCCATTCACCAACAAGAGAAGACCTGTCTGCAAATAGCTAGATAGGGTTAGCATACGGCCATGACGCTATTTTCTGACGGTACTCGTACCCAATTGCACAAATAGCGTCGAATCGATAGCGTTCTTTGGCGCTGTTTTTTCAAAATACCGTAACTGCTCAGACGCTATCACGTGGTGTTCGTTTCGCTGGTTGGCCTTGTGGTTGTTGTCTTCTTCCTTCTAAAGTAGCTGGGCCTTGTTTGCTATTTTGTGCACGTGTGTTTCGAGAGTCGGGCCTTTGCCGATTTTGTGCTCCGCACACGAAGTCGTGTAAGTTTCAACGTCGATCCTCCTCAGTTTTGGGTGCATCAGAGAGGTATACACGGGCGGCGTGCGGAAAGTTTGGTTTCCGGCATGTCTATCAGGTCGTTGGGCGATATATGTCTTCCTCCACATCTCCCACGAGCAGACCAAGCAGTGCTAAGGCTGCAGTTGGGTCACTCAAGTCTGCTCCTCAGGATGGCAAGAAGAAACACTTCCGCTGGACAGCGCAGGGCGCAGCCAATGCTGACAACAACCGTTTCTGTCTTCCAGTCAGCCATGCGCTGTGGGAACGATTACTGAGAACTGAGTGTGAGGGCCGTACGTTGCAGAACATTTGCGCTGACGGAAGACGATGCCTCCGAACTGAAATAATAAGCGGTAATTTCTTTGGGAGCAGAGCGTCGAGCAAGTTTCTTGGCTCTTTCTGGAGTTAGACAAGCCTTCTCTGAGGTGTTGCATGGGTGTAAATAATAGACTGCAAATGTGTTCTTGCATTAAGAGTACCCAGTACAGACGATTGAAGAGAAGGCAGCAACCAGGACGGAAGAAGTTTTACCCTGTCCAGACTTTCTTCATGCTCAAACTTTTATTAGAATCAACTGCCGATCAGAGTGAAGATAATTTGATCTGATCATCTTTCTCTCTCCTCCCCCTACCTCCCTCTCTCTCTCTCTCATTATATTGACCAAGAGGGAAGAAAACAGCAGCTGATTGAAAAAAAGTGGGTATTTGGGGGAGACAAACGCGAAGACGTTCGTGCAGAAACCACAGCTTCATCGCCTGCCAATTGATCGAGAAAAGCGGGATATTGCGAAAGAGCTAGGCTAGAAACGGCGATATGCTCGCAGCAGCACGCCAAGTTAGCACTGAACGTTGTGTCTGCAGTGCTGGAAAGGCAGTTCAATTTCTTTCAAATCCATGACGGTACCTGTAGAAATGCGCTTCACATTAATACTTTAAAGAGTTTGTTTCCCCCGGATTTTTCTCCGAGACAGCGGAGTGCGCAGTTGAATGTGGGGAAGCCTTGACTTTCTCCCCGGCTACAAAGCGAAGATTACCGTGCGGCTTGAGCTTTAGCAGAGGGAAGAACAGGCAAATCGAACGCTTGAATCCATTCGCGAGGTCTGCGAAGACCCAATCAAGAATGGGCCTATTTTTAGCGTGACCTTCGGCAGAGTACAGCGACACGAAGGCGAGCTTCGCAGCCATGAATGAAATCCAGCGCAGATTGCACAGCGTACGCCCGACATAGGTAAGCGTCTTTCACTGTGCTCTTTTGCGCTCTAGAAATGATCTGCCTCTAATTATTTGGCCAAAAGAGGATCATTAAGCGTATTGTTAGAAGAACTCGAACTGTAGTGTAAGCTTAGATCAGACAGAATTGCACTTTGCGCGTGCAGCTTGCGCGTGCAAGTTATATCCACAGAGCAAACTTACATGCTATTGGGCGTTCTTTGCGATACGCATGCAAGTCAGCTCAGAAAGATCTGCCTTTTAGATTTGTTGACTTGATTGAACACACCACATTCTCGCCAAGCCGGAATGAGTTTAGAGGTAATGACACGCACATGCACGGGGGACGCCATTTTTGGACCGGGCATCGTGTGGCTGGCGGCACAGCCCCGTGTACGAGGGCTCCAGGGCTGAACGTTACACACAGAGCGTTACGTGACGTTACTTGTCTGTCTCTTATCCCCTGCCTGATGCAAGCGTCTCAAAAGAAGCCTTGCGACAGCAAGGCTTAATGATATCACGCTCCGATGCAAGCGCCCGTTTGATCGGGCTTTTCATCGGGCTACCTAACACCCGGGTCGGCCGGGGCCCGAGGTGCTTGGAACGTTAAGTGGTCGTGCCATATTAGTAATCCGTGGTTTCATTACAATGCCACTCACATTACGTTTTTCCGCCGAATGTCATGATCACCCATCCCATTGACTCCATATGACTGTTGCTTATGCATGCACAAAAGTCTAGTCTTACTCCATTATTCCCACAACAAGATGGCAAAGAAAATATTCCCACAACTAGATGGCAAAAAAATTAATTTTCAAGATAATGCAATTGCACTCCAAAATATCATTCCGGTGTCAGCTAGCATTTTTAGGTACTAAATCCTTTCGGATGACATCGGAGGGTGGCTTTCTGAGCTTACCTACAACTTGGGAGGAACGCACAGTCCATGTGGTTCTGTTGTCTGCTGTTGGAGAAAAGCTTAACACGCATGTGTAGTTTCCCTGTGTGCTAGTGGTCACCCTGGAAAGCCGTAACGAGGTGGAGAAGCCGGATCGTGTCTCTTGCTGTATGACGTCATTTGTGCCATTGAGCCAAGAAAAATTTGCGTTTAATCCACCTGTTTGGTTGCATGAAAGCGTGATTGGATTTCCCCAAGCCACCGTGTGGGTGGGTCCAGTTGGTGAGGGCAAGATGCTTCCTGCAGTGATAGGAGGAGGCATAGTTTATGATGGATAACGAGGATGGTTTCTGCACAGACGAGTTGAGCTAATGAGGCAGCAAAATGGCGGCCCTCTCATGAACCACATAATATATTCAAATGGCTGAAGGTCACGGTCTGCGACGGGTATGGAGGGAAGAGATCAAATGGAACTCTTCTCCTTTCACTATGACACATCATGTGCTTAAAATGTGCTTAAATTTAAGCACAAATTAAGCACATGTTTTAAGCACAATTTATGTACATTTTAAGCACATTTTAAGCACAAA
Organism: Clathrina lutea; assembly: GCA_028571005.1. Classification (NCBI taxonomy): domain Eukaryota; kingdom Metazoa; phylum Porifera; class Calcarea; order Clathrinida; family Clathrinidae; genus Clathrina; species Clathrina lutea. The sequence goes on from JAOWAR010153207.1 coordinate 11,039, forward strand.
TTAGAATGTGCTTAAAAGGGCCTTTTTAAGCACAAGCTTAATGTGCTAAAAATAAGCAC
>JAOWAR010153218.1:0-11097 GCA_028571005.1 Clathrina lutea
TACGCATGCGCTACTTTGTGAATATATGCTCGGCATCGTGGACGCTTCTTCCAGTCGCGTCCAGTCAACCTGCACGTGTGGTTGGCCATGGGCTCCACCACCTCCTCACTTGTGTGTGTTCAGAGGCGAGAAAGTTTGTTCTCTGATCGCATGTGGTTCACAGTGGGCACAGCTAGCCAATTTATTGTGCGAAAAGGTGAGACACTCAATATTTCTTTTCATTGTAGTTTTGGTTTAACTGTGGAATGGTCAAACCCTTTCATATCCCAGTTAGCTGTGAACGATCGAGAGTAAATGAGATATATTATTATAGCCTCTTACGGTGAAAAAGGTGTCGTGAATAGAAAAATGTTTCGAGGTCTACGCCGTCATCAGTTTCTGAGCTCTGGTGCCTTGAAGTGTCTTGAGCTTCACGCTCAAACTGCAATTTGTGAGCGATGCTTTCAACCACAACGTCCATCATATCCTGGAGAAACACAAAATCGATGCCCGCCCAATAGCTACCATGGTCAAACCCTGAAGGATCTGGTAAAAGCAAAATTCTACAAGACCGCGGAAATGCCAGAGCAAGGCATATCCAGCAAATGGCATCTGCCATAAGACGTCGGTGGTATACTTGGCAACATGTCGGCTATGCGCAGCAACATATGTCGGCATGACCACCCGACACCTCCACGATCGAGCCCACGACCACATGCACTCGGCCAAACAACAAACAGCTACCTCCGCATTCAGTGACCCCTTTGTAGAAAACTGCCCTGGTAGCAGTCCAGAGATCACGTTGAAGACCCTCAGACACAAGCAGAACAAGATACAGCTTCACATTGAAGAAGCACTAGCAATCAAAGAGCTGCAACCTGTCACTCAACATGCGTCAGGAAAACCTTGTGACTAGATTTCTTCCCCATTCACACCCCACACCAAAACACCATCACACCCCACACGCAAACACTCACAAGTCTTTTGACACACATTCTCACCTAAAACCTGCCCGCCCTCCCCACAATTTACCACGCAGACTCAAACCTGCAATCACACTTCCACTCACAGTTAAACTCGCACAGTAAACAAAATAAGAGCCTCCCCCACCAACAGTCCAATTATTCTGTATTTCAAGACACCAGAGCTCAGAAACTGATGATGGCATAAATGCCGAAACGCTTTTCGACTCACAACATCTTTAGTTCACCCTAAGAGTCTAAAATAATATATCTCGTTTACTTCATTATGCGGGTTAACAGCAAAAAGTCTTTTTTCTTTGAAAACATTCGAGAGTGTTCAGGGTGTTAGTGAGTAATATAGTGGGTGCAGGGTGAGCGAGACCAGCCACATTCTCAACCAGGCATACATCACTGATGCAGGGTGAGCGAGACCAGCCACATTCTGAACCAGGAGTATATCACTGCTGCATACCACATTCTGAACCAGGCATACATCATTGCTGCATACCTGTTCTTTCTGTGAACTGTGCTCAACCATGCTGTGATGTTTAATGTGCGGATGAACAGTAAATCTGTTTACTTTAGTACGGACAGAACCCGTTAAAAAAATCAAACTGTTTTCTATCTACTCCGATTATAGCATTTTCAATCTAATCACAAACAGAGACTTTGTTTCTTGTCAATATGCATTTCTTTGTGTGCATCTTCCTGCAATCTTTGTGCAATTTTGTTATCTTTTTCTTGACCCTTTGTGCCATGTCTTACTTACTAGAACACATGATTACCACTTAATGATGTTGTACTGCATGAGGATTAGAGACAGGATCACGTGCTGATGTGACTAACGCTTTCACTTTCTTGACTCTTCCCCCCCTTTCTCTCTCTCTCTTGTTCTCTCTCTCTCTCTCTCTCTCTCTCTCTTGCTGAAAGTGTACGTTGAGAAAACATGCCCTGTATGTACAAGATGAGATAACTGGCAATCTGCACCTTTGTATTGCTGCCCTGGTGTGACAGTTCCATCACCAGAAACGACAATCTGGCACCGTCTAGTAGCCCTCCAGGGTCGCGATTCACCATGATTGGGCCTCATTGTCAAGCAGGTACCCCGTGTTGCTGGAGCTCCAGATGGGTAAGCATGGCAACTAGCCAAAATGGCTACAGCCAGGAGAACCTGGGAAGAAATAGAATGGTGCACTATCAACAGAGATTAATGTAAAGTTAAGACATTGATTTTTAAAATCCTGAGTTTTTCGAGACACAATACGTAGATAAGATGGAATAGAAGATGGCTAAGTTTTCGGCATCTACGCTGTCTTCAGTCAAAAAAATACCAAGTCAACAACTGTTAAAGAGAGAGACTGCTGTACATTTTTGTGCGCTCATGCCCTTCAGAGGAAGTATGAGCCGGGTGCGGTGGATGGTGCTTCCGAAGTGTAATATGAGACGATTACCATCAAACTTTAAGCACCATCCACCCTACACTCTTCCTTCCTCTGCAGGGCATGAGCGCACAAAAGTATACAGCAGTCTCTCTCTGCAACAGTTGTCGACTTTCTGTTTTTTGACTGAGTACGGCGTAAACGCCGAAACGTCTCTACCTTCTATTCCGTCCAGCACGTGGCGCTATTTCATGGATTGAAAAGGGGTAAAATTGCACACTTGCACTAGCATCACTTAGCCTGGTTCTTGGTTTTGAACTCAGAGTATGGAACCTTTCCCGTATGACATAATTGATTATGCAGGGCTGAAACTTTGGGGATTTTGCAACAATCAGAAATGCAAACATGACCGCAAAACTCAGCTCAGCTCCTTCTACTTTCGTGAACTCAGTCCCATATTTTCGTGGGAAAATAGCATCCCAACTATCAAGGTCTGTCCTGCTTTCTTTCTGTTGACTTCTTGGACGTTCGATTGCTTGGACTTTCATAAATGCTCGTCACTCAACGCCAATTCCCGTTCATGCCGTGCACATCCATGTGCAATGAACAATCGGTCGTCTGAAGAACTACCTGCTTTTGGAAGGTGTCTTGTTGACAACTCTCTCAGTCATCTGCAGGTAGTAGACCTTAGGTCACATGGGATTTGTTGCTATGTTTTGCAACACCTGGACACCTCTGTGTCCCTGCACCTGACATGCTATTCGCTACATGGTCTCATGAGCAATTCTTTTATTAATTCTCCTCTTTGAAAGAAGGCTTATGTCTAGAGACTTTTATCTACTTTTTCTTAGCTTATCAAAGAGCAATTCTTGGTCAGGTAGACTAAACATGAAAACACCAAAAAGGGGCATTAACGGCTGACTTAGATTTTAAGCTGAAGCCCGTTCAAAAGGAGTTGATACGTATTGAAATGAATAGATTGAATATTCGGTATTTGTTCATTAAGACTTGACCGCGAACAAATTTTCCCCTAACGCATATTTGAAAGAAGGAAATGAGAGTCTTGCGCACCTCTGCACATGTGAATTCGCAGACTGGCCAAAGAATGGCAAGATGGAGTAGTGCTGTGCGATACTATGTGCATGCCTGTGATGGGTGTTGGTTCGTGCCCACGGGGGCCGGGACTTCCCATAGTGAGATGGATCATTTCTGCCAGCACATGTACAGAGCAGTTTAGAAAACCCTTCGAGGAATGGATCCTTTCCCTGGAAGCCACTTGGTCGGAGCTGAAGAAGACAGCTGACAATCAGGCAAGTGAAATTGAGTGTGTGAGCTAAAACTCAGCTTGGCCAGTCAAGAGAGATCATGCAACGCGGTGATATCAGGCATGCCAGAAACCGCCACGGAAAATCTGCGGGCAGATTTCATAGATCTGTGCAGAACAAAACTGCATGCAGAGATAGGCGAGAATGACATTGTTGAGGTCGTCCGTCTCAGAAAGCCTATCATCGATCGCAAGGGACCGCAATCGAGACGTCTTCAAGTGAAGACAAGGGAGTCCGTTGTCAAGTCGAGAATCATCTTGGCCCGGCGCAACCTCAAGGGCACAAACATCTACATCAACCCGGACTCGACCCCCGCTGAACAAAAAGCTCGCCAACAGCTCATGCCTATCTTTAAAGAGTTGAAGAAAAATGAGGCGTGTTTTTTTTTATCAATCTTGTCTTGTTGTTGGGGACCACCGATTTTTCTACCCCAAAAGGGCGGCAAACAAAATTCCCACCCTGATGGCCCAACTGGTCCGCCGCAATTAACCTTGAGAACGCCCTTCAGCAGGCCGCTTCCCCCACTACCCCGACGGATCTTACCATGGCTTCAGCACAGGGGGGTCCTTCAAGGGGGTCTCCAATTTCATGGTCATTTCAGAATTTGTCAGCTGAATTGCCAAAGTTCTCTACCGAAGCTACGAACATTAGAGCAGATGATGCTGATGACTCTCGATGGTGACATCGTTTGTTTCTGTGAAACCTGGTTGAACCCTTGCACCGCTAATGACTCCCACTTACTCATTAATGGCTTCACCCACTTCCGCGGCGACCGGCTGACAGACACTTAAGGTGGCTTGTTTGCTTATGTCAAGTCTCACCTCTGTACTAATCGCCGCACGGACCTCGAAAGTCAAAACATAGAATGCTTAGTCTTCGAAATATCCCTGCGCTCTTACGGGAAGAACCTGCTGTTCTTTTACTATCACCCTCAAGACTTTTCTCCTGATCGATTTTTTTCTGAACAAATTGCTCAAGCCGAGAGCAGCTCGATGCTGCTATTGCTTGGTGACTTCTACACCAAACACCACTTGTGGGATCAACATTCGACTCTGAATGCTGCCGGCAATTACACTGCAGCTATGTTTGACAAGCTTGCGCTCAGTCAATGTGTGTCCTCTCCTACTCGGTACTTTTCTGACTGGAAATCCCGCTCTGTTTTGGACCTGTTTGCCACTGACCGCCGGGACCTGGTTCTCGAGATTGTAGTAAGTGACCCTATATCTGACCACTGCTGCGTGACTGTGACCTTGCAACTCCAGCGACCCTGTGAACGCAAACACACACCGACCTTTTACAATTACGAAAGTGCTATCTGGCCAGGACTTCGTGCCGCTCTGCTCAATTCTCCACTGATGTATGCTATATTAGGCACTGACAACGTAGACATTGCTTGGATGATCTGGAAAGAAAAGCTTCACGAAGCAATTTCTCGTCACATTTCAGTACGCACCATCTTCATTCGCTCACCAAACAAGCCATTTCTGACAGGGCCAAACATCGCCTGTTTAAAGTGGCTACTCGTTCATGATTAGCCACTGACTGGGATATGTATGTATGCGCTTGGAGTCGTTGCAACGCAGAATTCCAGAAGGCTAAACGGCGACATGTAAGGCACATACAGTCCTTCATAGAAAAAGAACACACAGGTGGAACGAACTGGTAGTGGAAAGTCAAGAGCTGGGCTAAGATCTCCACCCCTAAAAACCCTATCCCAAACATGAACGACAATGGCACTCCAGGCGCACTCTTGAAGAGAAAGCGGAACTTTCGCTCACTTCTTCGCTTCTCAGTGCTCCAGCCCCTCCCCTTTAGACTGGTCATTACTTGAGCTCCGTACCCACTCTCTGCCTAGGCACCAAGTCTTGAGTTCCAGTGCATAACTGAACAATCCGTTTTCCAGAGGCTGCTGAAATTGCCACCTTCCAAATCATCCAGTTGTCCGCTTCTCACAAACTGCGCCTTGCAGGAAATCGCACCATTCATCGCCAGCTCGCTTACGTACATCTATAGCTTATCCCTCAGGTCGTTAGTTTTTCCACAGCACTGGAAAGAAGCCACCTCAATTCCTCTTTTTAAATGACGTGGTGCTCAAGATAACCCTTTGAACTACCACCCAGTCTGCCTTTTTCCGGCCGCAGGTAAGATCTTGGATGCTATCCAAAGTGTGAGGATCTCGTCTTTTCTTATCAGAAATAGCCTCGTAAAGGACCCTCAGTTTGGCTTTCTCCCAGGGCGCTCCTCGACGCCCCAACTTGTATATGTTATTTACAAATTGGCTAAGGCTCTCAACGTACACCACGCAAGGGCTGCTCTCTTCCTCGACTTCCAGAAGGCCTTCGACCAAGTGTGGCATCGTGGGTTTCTACACAAGTTGGCGAGCTGTGGGGTGGACCCGGAAGCCCTGCAATGGCTCTCCAGTATAAGCACCCACACTATTGCAATTCATGTAGAATGTCTTATTATCACAACATTGGATCACAGCCGGGGTGCCCCAGGGTTTACATCTTCGCCCTATCCTCGTTGCTGTCTTTATTCATGATTTGCCGACCTCCGTCAAAGATTCCAGGTCTGAGCTCGATGCGGACAACGCTCTCCTGCATGCCACATTCCCTAAAGCTTCTATCCAACAAGCCATCCTTCACCTGCAGTCAAGTCTATCTGCGGCATCTGCTTGGGTCTCTTCCTGGGAAAGGAAACTTTCTCCTTCAAAAGCGGAGATACTTCCCCTCAGTAAGGAAGCATTGCATGCTCTAAGATTGACTGCATTAAACATTGACAAGGAGCAGATTGCTGTGGTTGAGCAGCACAAACACCTCGGCGTAATATTATCCGCAAATCTCCGATGGGCTAGGCACCTCAAAAAGATGCTTCGAAAAGGCAGACAATGAACAGTCCTGTTACGTCATATGTTTCACGACCTGCCTAAACACAGTTCTTCCAAGCTGTATCTGACATATGTGCGCCCCGTATTTGAGTATGCTTGCCCTGTCTGGCACACTAGTTTCACGGAGGAGCATGTTTTTGCACTCGAACGAATACAGGCCGGCGTCGCTCGCTCCACCTTGCACACTGCCTGGTGAACTTCGAAAGTTACTGTGTTGCGTCTAGAATGGCCCGCTCTGCGCTGGCGATGCGCCGTCCTGTGGGTTGTGTTTTTTCCATTGGTTATTTGACCATCCTACAAGGCCGCTAGACTAATGCCTATTTCCTTTTGCAGCATCAACTGGCCGAACAGTCTGGAAACCCCATCAGCTACTTCTCGGTCCAGTTACCACATCAAGGTGCCTGAAAAGCTTCTTTTTTTACTCCTCCATTGTTTGGAGTTCCCTTCCTGCCAGAATCCAAGACATTCGCAACACATCAACCTTTATGAGTGAACTTGAACAGCACTAGAACAACTACAAATACATTGTAGATAAAGATATTCCTATCTAACCTATAATGTAGTTCAGCGGAGCCCCCCTTCACTTTCTCTCTCTACTTTCTCTTCTCTCGTGTCCCTTTTACTGTCTTTCTGAGAGCACAGCCATACCTCTCTGCTTTTCTGCTTCCCATGTTCAGCATGCGGAGACCCCCTTGATCAAGGTTATGATTCTGTTTGGGAATCCCTAAATAAATCAAAATGAATGGTTCTCAAACATGGTCTTCGCTTTCCTGTGTGTGGCTGAGAGCGAATGATTTTCCTCCTCTATCTCAGGGGTGTCCCCTCCAACCACTCAGTGTCTGCCATGCTCTTCCCTCGTGGTCCCAAGGCGAGCGCTTACCTCTAGTAGAGCGCGCATGACAAAAGCGGTGTCGACAAGCGAATGTTCGCCCTGTTCGCCCTGTCGGGGTCGCTCTTCTCTGAAGTAAGCAGGACTGCTCTCTGTCTCTTGTCGTCCTTTGCAGGCCTGTTTCTTGACTGAGAAAAGTTTTGGAAGTGACACGCAAGGTGGAGGATAACTTGCATAGACAGAATTTCACCTGGAGTACCGAGGTCAACACTGCTGATTCAGCGGGCGAGCGCTGGCTGGTTCACGCTGGCTACAATGACGGGGCTGCCCGGAGAAAACGAAGCGTTCGCTTGATCCTCGTCCCACTGCGGCTACTGCGGCTAAACGCGCTGGCGCGGCGGTTTTCCGTTGTGTTGGGAAATAATGTCCATGGAAACGAGCGGCTCGCCGCGCTTTCGCGCAAACGCAAACGCTGGCTTTGGCATAGTCCGTATGGGTTGCGTTTGGCCGCGCGTCTGGCCGTGCTCCAAAACGCCAACTATCAAGCGTGCACGTGCAGCGCAGAGTGCGGTGGGTTGGTGGGTTGGCAGAGCATATTATCATGATTATCAACTCCACGAAAAGAGGACAAAGATACACCAGATGTTCACGTGTACGTTAAACGGCGATAAATCGGTGAAAAAATAAGCAAGAACGAGCAGGCAATAGCTGGTGGGAGCAGTGTATTCGGGTTGCAGCCTGAGAACTTCTGTGAAAACAGACCCTCTGGTGGCAAGGATTAGTGGCCACATGAGCTGAAGGAAGGACTGGCGCCTCAATGCACAAGCTCTTACAGGAACTTTCTTCAGGTGAAAGTAAATTCGGCAGTGCTTTGGCGATTCTTGGCAAGAAATAATGTGTCGCATTGGAGCCGGGAGGCCAGTGCGTACTTTCATGAGGTGTTGATTCCGTGGGGTTGTTCCACACCAACTTGACGCACTTTCTGCACGGGAATCATTGAACGCTCGTTCATGTTGCCGACCTTTGTGTGTGTGCGTGTGTGTGTGCGTGCGTGCGTGCGTGTGTGTGTGTGTGCGTGCGTGTTGTGTGTGTGCGCGCGCGCGTGCGTGTATGCGTGTGCGTATGTGTGTGTGTGCGTGCGTGTATGTGTGTGTGTGTGCGTGCGTGCGTGTATGTGTGTGTGCGTGTCTGTGTGCGTGTGCGTGTGTGTGTGTGCGTGTGCGTGTGTGTGTGTGCGTGTGTGTGCGTGCGTGTATGTGTGTGTGTGCGTGTGTGTGTGCGTGTGCGTGTGTGTGTGTGCGTGCGTGTATGTGTGTGTGCGTGTGTGTGTGCGTGTGCGTGTGTGTGTGCGTGCGTGTATGTGTGCGTATGTGTATGCGTGCGTGTATGTGTGTGTGCGTGCGTGCGTGTGTGTGTGTGTGTGTACTCAGCTGGTGGGAGGCACAGCTCCGCGCTAAATGAAAGAAGCAAGAAAGACGTTTTTGTACATTTGAGATCGGAAGAGGATCTGGCGAGAAGAAAAAACCTAGACGTGGGACCACTTAGTGTAATAACCGGAAGTCCGGAACCTACTTGCCAAGCTGATCGATAAAACATCTCACAATGGTTCTCAAACATGACCTTTGCAATCCCTTCTGTGGCTGATAGCGAATGATTTTACCTCCTCTATCCGGATACCCCTTGACCCACTCAGTGTGAGCCACGCTCTTCCCTCGTGGTCCCAAGACGAGCGCTTACCTCGAGTAGAGCGCGCATGACGGAAGCGGCGTCACAAGCCAAGGTTCACCCTGACTGGGTCGTTCTTCTCTGAAGTAAGCAGGACTGCTCCGATTTGTCTCTTGTAGTCCCTTGCAGGCCTGCTCGTTGACTGCGAAAAAGTTTTGGAAGTGATACGCAAGGTGAGGGACAACTTGCATTCAGTCCGAGTTTCACGTGGAGTATAGAGGTCAACACTGATTCAGGAGGCGAGCGGCGCTGGCTGGTTCAGGCTGGCTACAGTGAGGGGGCCGCCCGGAGAAAACAAAGCGTTATAACATGTATAACGTTAGCTCAAACCTGGTGTCACTGTGGCTACTGCGGCTAAACGCGCTGGCCGCGGTGGTTTGCCGCTGTGGTGGGTAATATCCCTAGAATTTGCTCGGTTTTGCATACCGTCTTGGCCGCGTTTGGCCGCGCGTACGCGTAGGTTGGAGCCATCTTCCCTGTCAAAGGGGGAAGTAGAAAAATTAAGAAAGGAGGAAAAAGACGGGGTAAAGGAAGAAACGGCGCGGGTCTAAGCCGTGCGGCGTCTCTGACAAACAATTAGCGTTCATGAAATGCTTTCAAAGACTTTCTTCTGTTTGATTACCTTTAGAGATATTAATCTCGACTACTTGGGACAGCTTTAGCCTTAAATACTTTCGGAACTGTGTTGGTCGGGCAAAGCGTTGTCAATACCGGTTAACTACACGCCAATTGCGCTGACATCGTGCCTTGCTCGACTGCTGGACAAGATGATCAACCAGCAGCTCCCGCGCTATCTGAACGAACACAGTTTGTTTTACCAACACCAGTCAGGGTTTCTGCCTGGTCATTCAACTGTTACACAGCTATCATTTCTCCTCCACAAATGGCATATGGTGGTTGATGAAAGGGAAACAATTCAAGCTGCATTTCACGACCTAAGAAAGGCGTACGACCGAGTATCGATACCAGGCCTGCTATTAAAACTTTCGAACAACGGCGCCTCACGAGTCACTCTTAATGGTTCGCCTCCTTTCTGATGACGAGGAAGCAATGTGTACAAGTTAATGGATATCGGTCGAATTGGACAGAAATGAAATCAGGCATACCACAAGGAAGCGTACTCAGACAGACTTCATTTTTGATCGTTAATGATCCACCTAAAAACTTCCTACACGGTTGTTCCATTTTTGCGGATGACACGACAGCATACACCAAAGGTAATGATTTACGCACGACTGCTGCGGATTTGTCATCTGATCTCCAAGTGGCATCCCAGTGGGCATCCATGTGGGGCGTGCTTTTTAACGCGGAAAAAAGCGAGCACTTAACGATCAGCCGAGCGAATCACCTGACTGTAACGATGTTTACATGAGCGGAGTGATTATCCCAAAATGTGAAAGCCACAAGCACCTTGGGGTCATAATGAACAAAACGCTCTCATGGAAGGACAACATTGACGCGGTTTAGGCAACCTGTGCCCGGAAAATTGGTGTCCTTTGGACTTTGCGCAGAAGGCTGACAAAAAGGACGATCGGAAAAATATACAGCGCATACATTCGACCACGATTGAAATATGCCTCTGCCGTGTGGAGCGGCGGAAACACAGCGAAATTATTTCGTCTCCAAAACCGACTCTGTGAACGCCACAGCACCTGCTTACCCCCTCTGCAAAACCGCTTTGATTTTCATTCTCTTGTTCTTTTCTTAAAGATTCGCTTTAACATTTCTCCTGCTTATCTCTCAACGATATTGCCTACGTCTTTCTCTCAGGCAACAACCCACAATCTTCGTAAAAATAACTACCCTTACCCACACCTGAGTAGGTCATCCTCCCATTCCGACTTCTTCCCACGAACAATCGTGCTATGGAATGCTCTTCCCTCTGCCATACAATCTTCCCCATCTCTCTCTATTTTCAGGAAAAGGCTTCGCATCCATTTTCAATTGTAAACCTGTACGTAGTTCGTACCTCTTTTGGTTCTTTTCCGTTCTTCTTTCCGCTCGTAATTTA
>JAOWAR010153228.1:0-11097 GCA_028571005.1 Clathrina lutea
AGGCGTTCGCTTGCCAGTCGTGGTGTCATGTTGAAGTTCAACCCATCACTAGCACCACATTTTGGTGGTGTCCACAAGATCATGATAAAGACCGCCAAACGGGCCGTCAAAGCAATCCTGGGAGAGGCAGGCAATCATAGACAAAATGCTGGGAATGGCCTTCTTCAGGATCTCATCAACTCCAGGCCATTGACATGTCAATCCTCCAACCCCAGCGACATCACGCCTCTGACCCCCGATCACTTTCTGATGGACCAAGTCAGCAGGCACTTTGCACCGGAAAGCGTCGATCTCGAAGGATTCAACCCCAGGAAGCAGTAGCATCAAGTTCAACAGCTTGTTTGACAGTTCTGAAGGCGTTGGCTGACCGAGTGGGTGCCGGCCTTGAACGCACGACACAAGTGGCTTCAAGAAAGATGAGATCTGGTGGTTGGAGACGTCGTTCTGGTTGTTCAACCTGACACTCCCCGTGGTCGGTGGCCACTGGGACGAATTGAGAGCACCAAGCCAGGTGCCAATGGCCCATGACCACATCTGCCCACTGGAAATGTGATCTGATTGGCTAGAATTCAAGGAGCATTATTCGAGCCTGATACACTAGAACTGCTTGGACTTGATAGTTTTAAATTGTATTTTTGTCCTCTAGTATGTCAATATGCTGTTGCTAGCTCCCTGCATATTGTGATGGGGAGAATGTGCGATGGACCGACAATATTCCCCTTAGTATTTTGTAGCCATAGTGTGGCCGCCATATTTTATTGCTCTCTGCGCGTTCGGCCACACTGGCGGTTTTTGTTTTCAGTTCTAGTTCTTTCTAGTTCGAGCTGATGCCTTGTGCTCATGTCTTTCGATATTGTGTCTCGTTTCGCAAACAAAGTGTTTGTTTCGCTCGATTTCGTGCCTCGTCTCGCAAACAGAGTCTTCATCTCTCTATATTTCATGTTTCGTCTCGCAAACAATCATGGAATGATGCTTCAGAGAGGTGTAAACAGTGTGCTATAAGAGGTAGGGTAGACAGCCACAATGAAGCTCTGTTTTCAAGGACAATCTCCATAGTGTGCTTGATAGAGGCCGGTTGTTGGCTCTCGACGCTGGCGGCATGTGATCCGAGAAGCTCGGTTTTTCCTTCCCTGTGTTGGCCTGCAGTGTGGCTAATTCATCGAAGACAAGCACTGTGTCTTTTTGGGTCGGCATTTGGATGGCAGAGAGCCTAGACAAACGGAGCTGTCACCTCCATGGAAATCTAACTTTCTGTTCGCGCCAGGCTAATTAGGGCTGGTATGCCCAATCCACGATGGCAGATTGGAAGGGTCAGCAGTTGCTACTCATCCTCTCCTGAAGGTGGACACCTGAGGATTGTTAGTGCGAGTTGCGATCGCACGAAATGCTCTAAGGAAGAAAAGGCCACAACCTGGAGAGGAAGGGTGCACACAAAGTAAACCCATCGGCCAGCAAGACCATGGGTCAGCACGGCCTTGGCAGCGCGCGGTTGGCTGCGGGCAGTGTCAGTCAGATGGTGCAGCTCGGATTACCAATACTAAACTTTGACTGTTCTGAAAGCAGGAAGCAACGAGAGACGAGAAATGACAAGAAAGGGAAGAGGAAACAAGATGGAAAAGTTTTCAATGTTTCGCCAAAAATGGCTTCAGCAGGAGTAGATAAGGTTGAGGTGCTGGAGTTTATATGGACCACAGGGTAAATGTAAGTGTGAACAGTGATGCATGATGCGTGAAAGTATGTTGTGAGAGAGAGGGCAGGGGGGAAAATGTGGTGTGTGGTGGGAGGTCAGAGTATAAGAACATCAATGCCCTCATTCCTGTTCAACAACCGGAAGAGTGCATTTCGTTTCGTTGACGCAGGTGACCAATCCAGCGTTGTTCTAGAAGTCGACTCTGGAGATTATCCTCTGGTGCAGTTTGTAGCATCAACACTAGAAAATGATGGCCCTTAGCCTGGAAGTGCTCTGACACAGGAGCGTCCTCCTCATGCTAGATTGCGAATTGATGGACGTTGAAAACTCTTCCGTCTAGTTTCCTCTTCCTTTTCTTGTCATTTCTTGTTTGTCGTTGCTTCCTTCTTCAACAACAATGTCCATAAACTTTGACAGTAACATCTTCGGATGGGAAGCACTCCGTGCCAATTGCCACTCCAAGGCATCTATGACCATCGGTGGTGACTTTGATACCAGTGCCTGAAAAGAGGTGGCAGAGTCCTAAGGCTCAGGATTGACGATAAGCCAAGTCTGTTTTGCATTTGGGTACTACCCATATGCCAGCCCCCTTTCCACCAGAACGTTCTAACAGGAGCAAAGATGAAGGATTGACCTGCCCGCAGAGGCGTCATCAGCAAACCATACTTGTGCTGAAACGGTTGAAACAATCGACAGAATCAGTGGGAGAATTGACAGTGCATAGAGGGCCATTGCCAACAGGTCACCCTGTGTTGTACCGTCCTGAGAGTAGATGGTCCCACCCATAACGAAGACCTTTGCTTGGCACCTGTAGGTGTTGATGAGAGTTGGTGCGATAATTGGGAAGAGGTGTTGGTTATTGCACGGGGCCACACAGCGTGATTGATTGAATGCATTTGACGCATCAACAATAACGATTCCCTTTCAGTCTTCCTGAGCAAACATAGTAGGGAGGGCATGTACCGCAGCCTCACACCCAGATGACTGACCCGCACATAGCTGCAACGTACCAGCTGCTGCTTGGATGGCAGGTCCAGCAACTGCTATGACTGCTTTTCCAAAAATGCTTTGTATAATCTTGCAGACGCCCATTGGACGGATGCCCAGGTTCTAGTTAACGGGTACCAAATGCCAGGCGATGAACGCGGATAGACTGGTAGGGCCGACGTATTTTGTGGCGATACTCTTCGCAAAAGGAGCGACAGCATTGGAGGGGTTTTTCAAGGATCGGTGGAAGGATGTGCAGAGACACCGCCATTGCACAGCATCCGAACCGGACGGGCCAACTGTTCCTTCAGTGCGAAGAGCAGTTGATTTCCTGGCGTAAAGGGAGCACGCCTTTCGAAGCTGTGCTCCTTTGGAAGAGCCATTGCAGTGCGGCTTTCACCTTGCCTTGCACCATCAATGTTGAGAACACTCGAGTGAAGTGACTGCAGCCTGGCTCTGCTGGTTGGTTGTTGTCCCGACACAATCGACGTTGATGCTTGGCCATGGCTGACTGGAGTGCATGACCCTCGCGTACCAAGCTGTCAACATCGCCTCGCTTCCAAGTGGCCAGCGTAAGTTCGAGGGCAGAAGTGTGATCCTTCGAGCGGGAATCACTATGGGATTGTTGAAAGACCAAAATGGGGAGAATTCTAGTGGCCTAGAGAGCAACTGCCTTATACAGGGCTGGTTTTGCAGCGTACGCCAGGAGTATCCTTGCGAGTTCGCCTATGAATCCTCTTCCGGCCGATCCAGACGGCACGTCTCCAGTGGACTACCTCCGAATAAGCACACAGCTGCAAAACTGAAACTAGCACCGTTACTTTCACTAAAAGCCCAAAACTCACTTGCTTAAACTCGGTGCAGGTAGGAAGGGCAGAATGGTCTCGGTCACCTTCTTGGGTACTGGTGGTAGCATAAAGGATCTTCCTGAGTCGAAGATCGTGACGGTTCAGTTGAAGATGACAAATTTGCATTGATCGCAGCCGAAGATGGTGAAACATGATCCGTAAGAGAATTCCTGGAATGGACACTAGATGTTCTTCTTCTTCAGATACTGCCAGGCCTGTTCATAGATTACGTTGCATTCAGCGCTGGAATCGATGGAAACTCCATGGAGCAATCACCTGCAACTGTCAGTACGTTTAAGCGCATCCATGAGGTTTGTCATCCTGCGCTGCAAAACGTCTGTTTGCTCTACACCAGCTGCCTCATCGTGTTGGCTCTGTTGTCCACTGTATGCATATTTCTCTTTCTTCTTCTAGTACAGGAGTGCAGGACATTTGGAAGCAAAATGTCCAGTCTAGTGGCAATTCCAACAAGCTTTCCCCTTTGCAGGGTATATGTCGTCACAACCGTGATTCCTCTTCACCCACGGTTGAAACACGGCATTGGCTTTCCGCCAAAGTCCCGAAGCAGCGTCATTTGCTGAGGCGGGCATTTGTCTGTGTGTTGCTTCAACTGGTCGTCCATACACGAGGAAATTCTAGAGCGAAGTTGAAGGTTCCATGAATTCTCTCTCCTGGACTTTCTGGAGGACACCTACCTGCAACACGTGACGTTTGATCTCCACATCTGCAAACCCACAGTACTTGGAGAATACTCTGAAATGAGTGATACATTCATCCAAGGATTTAGCAGCTTTCTGCCTCTCTGCTCGAAAGTGGAACATTTTATACTCTGTTCCTTGTTCCTTCGAGAGGTGAAATTCTCTGTCTAGCGCACCTCGCACATGTTTTCTGGAAAAGAGATTCTCAGGGCTAGGAAAGAAGTGTAAATATCCAACACCTCTTATCCCACTTTGGGCAAAAGCTGTGGCTTTTGCTTTGCTGCAGCTGTGATAGTCCATGTGACTAAGCAGTTATCGAATCTGACGAGCCATTTCTCTCAACAAGCCTGAAAGGAAGAATGCCAAGAGTGGAAAACTGTTTAAGACACAAATTGTGGACAAGAGCAGCATTCTCCACTTCCTACTGTCTTTAACCTATTCCTCAAACGTTGTCTTTCCTATACCATCTTTTCTCGTCCAACTTTTATGACTTGACAAAACAGTCTGCCACTCATTGCATTTTCCTGCATATACTTTTGCTGTTGACTAATTAGAAAGGGAAAAGTGCTTGGAAGGAGCTTTTCATCCAGGTGGTACTGCAAGCAGTGACCTCAGATCGTACAGGGAGGACTTGATGAGGAACTTTTTGATGCTACTACTAAGGCGAATGGAACGCACAAAGTTTGGTTCAAATGCAAATGTTTCCAAATATGGTCAGGTGGCCTTCAGGAAAGCACACGCGAACTCTATTACTGCGATTTCTCACGCGCCGGTTACCACTAGCTTGCTAATGGAAGCCACGAACGCCACAGACTTCATCAGGAAGAGGCTTTCATTCGGAAATGGACGACAATAATTGAGGATGGACATCAGATCCTAAAGTTGTTTCAAAGTTCATCTTCAAATGATGTGAGGGACACCGGAACTCGCGTTCTAGTAGCTCTCCCCATCAACACACGCATGGACTCTTCCCCTCTCTTTGTGAATGAATGAGCAATTTTGCACCAATCAATCCACAATATCATGTTCTCTCTCTCTCTCTCTCTCTCTCTCTCTCTCTCTTTATCTCTAAGTTGGTCCTGGGCTCTCTCTCTTTATCTTTGTCTCCAGCTCTAGCTGTCTCTCTATCTATCCCTTTCTCCCTCTCTCTCCACCTCTTGCCAATCAGTCACACAAATGTCTCTCAGTTCCCAACATGCTTCGCCTACGTCCCTTTCTCTGTCTGCTTCTCTTGCCGACCAGTAACACTAATGCCTGTGAGTTCCCAACATCCGTCACCTACTCTCTCTCCTTCGGATGAAGAGCAGATTATGGTTCTTTTGTGTTCTCTCATGTCATTCAAAAGCACCTGTGAATCAGAGGTTTCTGAACTCAGTGAAGAATGATTTAGCTACCGAGAGCAGTCCTGCATGAAGAGACAGAAAAAAGAGGGCATGACAAATCCTGAAAGGCCCGTTTGCTTTGGAGATCTCGTGGCTTCAGTGCTTGGCAAGTTTCAGCCCACTGACCGTTTTTGTGCCTGCACAAAGCTCAGTGCCGAACATGCAGCTAGCTTGCTGCTGGCAATTCGGTGTTACAACCTGCTGTCCATATCACTTTTGGACTTTCTTTGCAACTGTCTAACTGCTTGGAAGCCTTCTCAAGCCAAGTTGAGAGACCTCGTGCAACATGACATCCACCCAAAAGCCACCCCAGAAGGTCTATGCATATGGCGATATCGCAAAGCTGCATACTCTTAGCCCAGAAGTGAACGTAGAGCAAAGTGGGACTTTCATCTGAGCAATAGGATTTCAAATTTGAGATACAAGTAGAAATATATGTGACCTAATTTGCCTGTGACACACTGTCTCACACACACACGCACATATGTAATCTTGTGTGGAGCCACCTACAGTCCCTACAGGCCTGATGTTTGTGGCAAAATCTGCCTATATGTTAGTTGCTGAGATCTATCTTCCCGCCTTACTGATTGTGTTCCTTTGGGTGGATGTTTCATGGTAATGCTGCAACTTCAGTAACTGTGTGTATAAGAAGCCATCAGGTGTCAGGAGATTCTGAGTGCTAGTTTTCCTGTGTTGCCTCTCGTCCAAGGGAAGCCTCTTCAGGTGCTGCCTAAGTCAACACTTGAAGCTCGAGAGAAGGCTCTGCAGGAAGGGTCGTGTAGCATTCCCCTCGCCCGGCTATGCATCGTGGGTGCAGGTCGATCAGGGAAAACCAGCATCCGAAGGTCACTTCTTGGCCACAAATTCGACAGAACACTGGACAGCACTATTGGCATTGAGCTGGAGAAGGTTATCTGCCAAGCAACAAAGCTTAAGGATGGCGATTGTGACTGGGCATGGGCTGAAGAGAGGGATCCAGTAGAGCGCACACGAATGCTAATGTCCATGTCGGCGGGCAAACTGGAAGGTGACTTCTCTAACCATGATGTGCGTCAACCAGCAAAGGTCCTTTCTACGAATGGTGGCTTTGCTGACTCTATCAGTGAAGCACAGCAAGCTTCAGAGTCAGCTCAGGAAGCTTCAGAGTCAGCTCAGGAAGCTTTAGAGTCAGCTCATCAATCTTCAGAGTCAGCTCAGCAATCTTCAGAGGCAGCACAGGAAGCTTCAGAGTCAGCTCAGCAATCTTCAGAGTCAGCTCAGCAATCTTCAGAGTCAGTTCAGCAATCTTCAGAGTCAGCTCAGCAATCTTCAGAGTCAGATCAACCAACTGACAGCAGTACTATGAACAGAACGTTGGAGAACTTCCTCACAGGCCTGGTTATGCAGCCAGATCGCATCGACAAGGTGGTGGACCTAAACCAGGATACCTGCTTTTTGGAGATTTGGGACTTTGCAGGCCAAGATGCGTTCTCCTCCGTGCAGCAGATAACAATGGGGAAGAAGCGCTGTGGCTACATCGCAACAATCGACGGCTCCATTCCCCTGGATGAACCAGTTTATGACATGTTCAAAGCAAGCCACGCCAATTCAGACTACCAGACAGATGATGGCAAGTCGGCAGTCACCAACCTGGAGAAGCTGGCGTCATGGCTGGACACAATCTATTGGACAACGGATCGTGCTAATGTCCCTATCCTCATCGCTATCACGCATGCTGACCGCATTCCTCTAGAGAAGCAGCACCAAATCCAGCAGCACATTCGCGAGAGGATAGACGATGAAAAATATGGAGACAACGTTCAAGATGTCATCTTCATAAACAACACACTCTCAGGAAGCAACGAGATGGATGAAGGTACCAGGACTCTTCGCAATGCCACAGTGAAGATGATGCTAGACCATCCAAGCGTTCAAGAAGAGATTCCACTCCGCTGGTTGAGGTTCCTCATAGCTTTGATCCTGTGGGGCGAAGAGTCCGATGAACTGCGCCTTCTAACTGATGGTGCAAAGCGAATGGTGCAAGCTGCTTGCCGTTTGAGCAAGGAAGAAAATCCGATAGAAGTGTTGCGATTCTACCACTATCTGGGCCAAATTTTCCTGTTTGAAGAACAGCCTGCCCTGAGGGAGTATGTCGTTGTCAACGTCCAGAGGTTGGTGCAAGCGTTGTCAGTATTTTTCATCCCACGGCCAGAGAGCGAACGTGATGGTCCCAGTGCCAAGTTTCGAGAACTCTTCCAAGATGGCATTTTGCGTGAAGTAATGGCAGGTGAGATGTGGAGAACGTACTTTCAGACAAAGGAGGGGCAACTACCTGTCGTTCTCACAACGGGTTGCCCAGAGTACTGCTACGTCCTCCGCCTCATGCAAGAGTTCTCGTTTGCGCTGGAATGTCCTCGTGAACAAGGTCTCAAGCCTAGGGATGGCTCTGCTGGACAAACTGTGACACCCAGCACAGTAGCTTCAGTCTCAAGGCCAGATGCTGCTGCCACAGCATCCACCGGGAAGCAGCAGCTTACCAATGACTTCGCCTTTTTGATCCCTTCGCTCATTCAAGTAGAAGATCAAGCGAAGGTCCGCGATGACTCATCGTGGACCACCGATGAGTACCACACACTCCCGGTCGTCGGAGTTCGCACGAATGAAGGCTTCCCTTTGCCTCAAACTGTGTTTTGGAGGCTGGTGGTATGCTGCCTACAGCACTACAAGCCAGATCAACGTCACTGTAAACTGTTTCGCTCTAAGGCAGGCTTCCAGGAAAAAGGCTATTGGCTGCAGTTGTCTTACTTCAACCTAGGCATCGAGCTGCATATGCACGCAATCCACGACTGCTTGCTAGCCTCCAACTTCGACTTCCAGCGCATTACATCAAACCAGCAGACGATTGCAAGCAGCTTCTTCTCGTTTGTGAAGATGAAGCTGCAAGATCTGGCTCCAGAACTCAGCAGGGTTGTCCATTTCCTTCCGGTCGCCCGGTGTCCATGTGAGCTCGGTGTTCAGCCGTCAGATACGATCGAGGTTGCAGAGAGAGCACAAATGACATGCCACTATGCTGGTCTGCCTGACGGTCACTGCCAAATTTTCAATCGCATGGCAAACTTGAGTATCACGCGGTACTTCTGGTGTGCGGTAAGAATCATTAGCTTGCACTGTGTCTGTAAACAGTACTGAATTCAAGTATATGCTAAATATCAGCCTCCCTGGAATTGTAATGTCAGTGTGTCTACACAGATGCTTGAGCTAAAAACTGGCATAGTTGTTCAAGGCTCATGTCTATATGGGCTCAGCTTTGAGCGTAGGCAGTGTGTAGAGGTGCGTCCTTGCATGTAGACAGACGTGTGGTGATGACAGGAGAGGAGATCGGTAATACAACATTTCTGTCACCTTCTGCACTTTCTACATTCAGGAAAGCGATTCAGTTGAGACGAAACGACCAGCGAACTTCATCATGTTTAAGCTGGCCAAGGGTACGTTGTCAAAAATCTAACCCTGGGCAATGTTCTAGCTCAGTAATTCAGGTCATGTTTTGCAATGTTTGGGTAGACTGGAGTATTATTACAGATCAGTCCAACATGTAGTTTTTGAGAAATTTCTGAGTTCAACGTAATTGCTAACTAAATGAACTGAAGCAAACAATCGAAAAATCAAGTATAGACTTCTCAATTTGTGCAACCATGTCTGTCAGTAGATAGATTTCATCTGGTTGGGGAAACAGTGTAGATTTATTTTCCTGTCTGTTTTCAACCTAACATTTCATGAAACTTAGTGTTTAGTGCAGATTATCCTAAGTTTAGGCTAGCATGTAAGTACCACTGTAGTCACGCACTGGAATTTAGTTCGTTGCAACATTGTTGCAATTGTATTTATTACTTTTGACACGCAGTTTTGTTTTTGTACCTTTCTGTTTGCTTCTAGGTTTGTGTTGTATTGTTTCAGTTTATTGAACGGTCTGGTGTACTCTGTAATGCTGGCTAGCAAACTGTTGCATACGAATGTCATTCGCCGGAAGCGTTGTACAAGTGTTCTGAAACAGACTGTTTTCGAATTCTGCCCTCAGACAAGAGAGCACTTCCTGCCTATGACAGATTGGAATCAACATCAGGTGTGTATGTGGGTAGGTGTGTCCTTCTGTTCTATGCAGCTCTAGATTTCTATTATAAGTTGAAGCTTGAAATGGTCCCTGCTGCTCATTAGAACTGTAGAGGTTATTCACCAAAATCAGGTGCTACAACCAGCTCCTTGATGAAACAGGATTATCCATGCATTATTTTCTCTTGTGATTGCCATTTTCAGATATGCCTCCATTCCTGGGTCGTCGAGAACTTGCTTTTCTTGCGAATGAGCTCAGCAAGGATGTGGCATGCTGGATGAAGCTGGCAGTCATTTACCTTGGTTTCAATGTGTTTGAGATGGGTTGGCACTGTGTCATAAAGGACAATGCGGAAATGGTCATTGAAGCCGCATTCTCATTCTGGCAGCAGCCTTGGAACAGGAAGGATGTTGGGAAAGTGACAGCCCGTCTCGAGTTGGCAGAAGCCTTGGGGCGGCTTGGTCTGCACACTGTAGGTAGCTTCAGCATAAGTATATCATGTGTCCAGTGCTTTGCTAGCTTGGATAAACTAAATGCATCATCGGTTATGTGTGACAATCACATACATACAAACGGGCGTGCAAGGCAAAGGCGGCAAAGCATACAACAGGTACTTGCAGCCGCTGGACGAGCTAGCCTGTCCTGGGAACGGTTGCCCATCCTAAAAAAGGATGTTGTAATGGCTAAACGGGTAGTATGGCAAATCTCATCTGCTAGGTGATGGGTGCCGCAGGTTCGAGTCTTGGTCTCGGCACGAAGTCTGAACATCCATCAATTTCTTCAATCGATTTTTCCACACTGATATCACAGAATACTTACATTGTCTTCTCACTTCTAGTCCCACAGCGATCTTGGCCCAATCTAAATTTATGTAGCCCGTTTGGTGTGGGTTTGAATTTTACCGCTATTCCGTGACCATAGATACCGCTCTATTTCCACGGAGATGCATGCAGGACTAGTTTTTGAGATGGCAGCTAAGAACTGAGATTTGTAGCTTTGTATCAGTGGGTTAATCGACTTGCAGCTGGTCCTATAGAAAAGTTACAGGTTTTTGAGGTCTTCTGTCCCTGATGATGATATTTAGCCTCCAACAGTGATCGCAGTGGAATTTCACATACCTCGAGATGTTGAGTTCTTTCTCTTGGGTCACTATCCCTCGAGCAGGCCTTTACACCAGAAGTTCACCTTAGCTGGTGAAAGGGATAGCCCAACGGCCCGAGTGTGAGCTGGATTACGCTAAAAGAGAGTAGTGGTCGTCAGCAAAAGGCAATTCGAATTCAACCTCCTCAAGCTCTACATTGTTCACAAAACCACTCTCACCGCGATCATTGAAGGTGCGTTTCTACTCGACTTTCCTGGATTACTCGCGCCTAGAAGGTGTCGATTGCGGCCGGTTCTGTGGCGA
>JAOWAR010153239.1:0-11095 GCA_028571005.1 Clathrina lutea
AGCAGACAGCAATAATAATAACAATAATAATAATAATAATAATAATAATAATAATAATAATAATAATAATAATAATAATAATAATAGCAATAACAATAAGTTGGAAAGGGGTGAGCTTCTACGTGAAGCTCAGGTACACGGGGATTATGATTTGATAAATGGATATCGTCACAATGACACGATGCCGAAGAGCAGTACCGAAGAAATTCACGGACTTCTACGGGAAGTCTACCTTAGCGGACGCCACGTCGTCAATGGAAAGAAACAAAAAAGAACAGAGCAAAAATCATCGGACTGCCGCGACCGGGGATCGCACCCGGGTAGGTCTTCTTTCTTTCTTTCCATCGACCGCGCGGTGTCTACTAACGTAGACTTCCAATAGAAGTCCGTAAATTTCTTCGGTATCGTGTCATAGTGACGATATCCAATTATCACATAATAACAATAAAATAAATAATATCGAACGAGCACGGAGAACGAAAAATCAGAAAGATCAGAAAGGAAGTGAATCGTGAGATCAGGAAAAGATGTACCACTTGGCCAAGCCAGGATCCGAACTCGGGACCTGTCAGACTGTACACGGATGCTCTTACCAACTGAGCTACCAGGCCGGGTCCGTCACCGAACGGTGTCCAAGCGATACAAGTCCGGCCATCATCTCCCATAACTCACGACAAGGGCAATCACAATAGAAAGCCGCTGGGTATCCGTTCCGCTTGCAGACCAACCACGGTAGTTGTCTCACCTTAGTGACGTCGAAAGAAGAAGATAATATTGAACGAGCACGGAGAACGAAAAATCAGAAAGAAAGGAAGCGAGTCATGAGGAAAAAAATTAGGGTTACGTCGTCCGGGTTAAGATTACGTCGCGTTAGCGTTCCGTCGGATTAGGGTTAGGGCTAGGGTTTAGTGTTAGGGTTACACTGCGTTAGGGGCTAGGGTTAGGAGAAGGTCACGCTGGGGTAGGGGTTATGGTTACGCCGTGACGTGACGTCACGTTGGGCTCGGGAAGCCCCTAGCAACGCTCCTGGCAACGCCCCTGGTAACCCCTTCGCTCGGACTGTGTTGGACACTAGTACTGACATCAAAGAAAATTCAATGAAGCTCATACTCCCTGCCGAGACCGGGACTCGAACCTGCGGCACCAAATCGCCGAACAGACAAGAGTCACCTGACTATCCACTACGCCATCACATCATCCCCAGATGTGGTACCGCTGTTTCGTGCCCCGGTGTTGGCACGGAGTATGAGCTTCATTGCATTTGTCAATTTCTGGTCATTTCCTCCGTGCAGTCACATACCTTCTTTCAAATCATGAACATGACACGGCGTCGTTGCCCAACCGCAGCAAAGGGAGACTTAAGGAACTGGCCAAAGGCCTGGAAAACGCAGCTTCACCAGATGCTTCTCTGTCGGTTATACAGGCATGCCACAATTCCTAGTTAAACAACCGTGACAACCTACCTGATGTTCCAAACCTAGGGTGCATGACTCGCTGTGAATGGCAAAAATTAAGGCCTTCCCGATCATCAGAAGTAAAAGCAAAGTTGCGGAGGTCTCTCATTCGACTTCAAGCTTGTTTTGTCGCGCTATTTCTCATCACTCTAGTAGTTTTTATGAACTTACAGACGTTACAAAATGCTGAGATAGCTCGGCTTGTCTTGGAAGAAGCGCTCAGCGATGTTGAATAATGTTAATCCAGGCCGCCCAGTGGCTGTCTGTGATAGAATAAAGAAGGGAAAGAAGGCCGTCAAAGCAACATCGGCAATGAAACCTTCGGAGACGTTGGAGCCTTCTTCAATTCCAGATTTCTTTCGAACTTGAGCAACTCATGGAGATTTCCTGGTCCAAAAACAGGGCTGATTTCCGGAAATTCCACGATGTTATCCACATGATTCGTAGGCTCAGAATTAGAGCTCACAGAATCTTGGGAATGCCGAATGCAGAGATGTAGTTCAGTAGGCAGCTGGTCGTGCATTGTGTCATCGTGTTGGACATCTTGTAGACCTCCAGCCACTTGGAGAATGCCTCGATGACGATCAGGTAGTTTTGGTTATCTTCTTCTGTAAAAACGACATGGAATCTGTCAAATGGCTCGCTGGGAAAAACCCATGGATGCGCAGACTCCTTCGCAGGGATACAAGCTACTTCTTGACACTCAACACATGTTTGCGCAAGATGTTCAATGGTCGTCATCCAGTCCAAGCCACAAAAAATAACTTCTCGCAACTGCTTTTGTCCGTGAGATGAATGTGTGGACACTGTGGAGTTCCTTCTTTGACGACGGCGATGGTTGAAACACATGCTGTCTGTCCTTGGCACTTCACTGAGGCTGACTGAAGCTCCACCAACTACAGGTAATAATGTCGGGCCGAAAATAGGCAACGTGAGCTTGGACGAATGTACTAATAGCATTACATCATCCAAGTACCGTTTCCATGTCGACTCAGGCATGAGAGAAATCGGAGCTCCCGGGTCAAAGGCATGGCATTGACTAACACGTCAACGAAGATGGGCCTGTAATTTCCGTGGCTCGCAATGCCGATGTGACCGATCCAAAAGGACGATTCTACCTGATTGTCACCACGCGTAGCGGTTGATCTCGTATCACCGGCCTGCAACAACGTTTGTACCTCCTTTCTTTCCCACACGTTCGGGTGCCTTCTTCGTCCTCTGGCTATGTGAACTCCTGCGCTTGGCCTGGAAATGGCATTTTCCTCAATTCCTGTTCTCATTTCTACGAGCGGGGCATGCTTGTTCTCCACGAGTGTGTCCAACGCGACCATAGTTGCTGCACTCCCATTACGACGGCGAACACTTTGACGAAAAGTGACCAACAGCATGTACTTAATACTTTATGACCATGCCTTGGGCGCTGATCTCTGCGGTTTCAAATCGTCGAGTAATCTCCAAGGCCTCCTTAAGCGTAAGTTGCCCTCTCTGCTCCAGAAGTTTTTTCCGCTACTGATCTTAAAAGATGGCGGCCACCAGCTGGTCCAAAACATATTCATCCTCCTCCGTGAGCGAGCACAGTTTTGCCTTCTGGCTCAGTCTGCTTGTGAACTGACTTGTAGTATCTTGTGGCTTCTGGCGCATTTGTCGAAACTGATGGCGTTCAAAGAGAGTGTTGGGCTTGTACTCGAAGAACTCGTCCAGCTGAACGATCACACAACCAAACTCGCCAAGGTCTCCTGCGGCTGCGGGAAAGGGTTCCATAGATTGCTTCTACGGCTGGTCCCAATAAATATAGAAGATTGGCTCTCTTTCGTCAAGGCGCCGTGAGGCCTTCTGCGTCGAGATAGTATTCTAAGCTCGTTTTCAATCTGGCCCAGCGAAGGTACACCTCGTGGGTCGATCCCTGTAGATAGAACTTTGGGAGAGGCCGTTCCATTTTTCGCCGTTTCTACATTCTTTTGTCTTCCAAAAAGCAAACCTAGTATCCACCGTCTTTTGGTCTGTGGTTCAACTCTCTCTATGCCTTCTACACATTGAGCGAGAAATGGTAATTCTCACCGGCAGAGTGAGGCTCTCACGTATGCCTTCTCCGCTGCTCTGAGGGATACCTTTTCAGTTGTGTCCAAATCCCTGTCTACCGAGCTTGTGGTTTTCTTCTTTGAGCGCCTAAGCACCTCCCGCCCACCCGAATCTTCTTTCTGACACTGGGGAGTGTGTCTTAAGTTTCTTTTCCGGCTTTTTCCATCCCTGTAGATAGAACTGTATTCGTTCATTACCGTTCTTAGCAGCAGTGGAAGAAGTATTAGCGATCGAATTTAGGAAAATTAGGTTTGAGTTCAATGTCTATGGATTGTTACACATTGCGTCCACTTCTGTCCACTATGGCTTTCTCGGCATTCGACCGCCTAAGAGAGAGAGAGAGAGAGAGAGAGAGCCGGAGAGAGAGACCTTCGTTGCATGTTAAGCAAAAATAAGAGTCATTTTCGTCGTGTGCACAAGGACCTTGACCCCGGTGTGGGAGATTAGCACAGAGTCTCGGGAACAGTTCTATGCAGCAATTCCATGCAACAAAGAGAGGACCCTTTTGTTCAAGGCCATTGAACACTTGGGTGCCCATGACGTTAAGGATCTGATTGCAGCCGCGCGCCGCGAGACACTAGATTTCACCACGTGTCCAGTGATCAAAAGTAAAGCAGTTTTTGTCTTCTTGTAGGACAAATTGTGGTGCCCCCACCTCCCAACAATGGCCAGGTAGACTTCAAAGGATATATTCTACAGGACTCAAGGGACGGTAGTTTTATTCAAATGACTTGTGTATGCCATTGTCACAATTGGAACTTGGGAGTTTTCTCTATATTAGCCTATTACAACAGGTTTTTGTTATAAAGAATGTGACAGTAACCAACAACTTTCTTCGCTTGTACTAAACTCCTAGAAACTCTTCTGCTCTCCTGACTCTTCTGCGTCTAGTGTTTTGTCCAGTAGTAAGAAGAATATGCCTACAGCAATGATGGACTGTTGCGGTAATGACCCTTACTCTGAAGCTATCGTGCATGACACTGCTCTTGTCTCTGTAGAAACACATCGAATAAATAACCTCCATTTCTACACAATGAAGCCACTGGTTGTTGTAACGAAATGTAGTTCGGCTTTCATGTATGTCCATCTCTTCTCATTTTGGCTCATCAGAGCAATAATATTTGTTGTAGTTTCTTCTATCATCATAATGATAAATGTTTGGCTTTATAACTTTCTAAACAGTTGGCTGCAGGGCAACAAGTTATCAACCCTTCCTATCAGAGCATTCAGTGCTCTCCCCAGCCTCCGCACACTGTAAGGTTTTTGGTGTTGGAGGTTTCTCTGGTATAACTTCAGATATCATTTCCTGTTTATTAAACACGAGGAACGCTTCCTTCATCAGGTATTTTAAGTTTGGATAAAAGGTGATAGACACAATGAGTGACTTTTACTTTGGACACGTCGATTTTGCTACAACATAAAATGTACATGGAGTGAAAAACAACAAAGACGAAGTAAGTGGTGCATTCCCAACAGGAGAAGGGTTCCGTTAACCGTAAAACAGCACAAGGCTTGCTTGACACTAAGGTCAAGACTGCCCATTTCTACATTTTGCCCAAGATCCACAAAGAACTGGATAACTCCCCAGGCCGACCCATGGTTAGCTCTAACAAGCCGCCAAAGGAGGGGGTCAGTGCGTTTGGGGACATTCATCTTATACCTCTTGTTCTCTCCTTGCCGTCTTACATCCGGGAAGCGAAAGATTTTCTCCCGCTAACTAGGGGCTCTGCCTCCTTTGCCCTCCGTAGTTATTCTTTTATTATGTCGTCAGCCTCTACACAAATGATCCGCACGAGGGTGGCTTGGTAGCTCGTGAGCCTATGCTCAACCAGCCTGCTCTGCTAAACTCACCCACTCATTACATAATCTCACTGGCCAAGTTAGTACTTGAACTAAACACTTCTACTTATGACAACAAGCACTATCTGCAGGTGTATGCGACTGCCATGGGCACCATATGGACGCCTAGCTACGCGAACATTTGTATGGGTGTTCTAGAACCGCTGATCTTATCCACTGATCCAGAGTAAAAAACACCGGAGTTCTACAGGCGTTTTATTGATATTTTTGGAGTTCGGTTGCACGGAGAGGAGACTTTTCTTCTCTTCATTCTAAACGCAAATACTGTCCATCCCTTGGTCCGCTTTACGGTGAAGCACGGTGAGTCAGTGGAGTATTTAGACACTGTACACACCATCATTAACGGCTCTATCTCTTCCGATCTCTATAATAAACCCATTGATACTCACCAACACCTTCTTCCTATGAGCAACCACCTTCCACACGTTCGAGTCAAAGGTTGGGTTTATGCAGACTCAATACATGGACAGGCGATGGAAAGAGAAGAGATGTTTCGGCGTCTACGCCATGTTCAGTCAAAAAGAAAACACCAAGTCAATACCTATACAAAAGACTCTTTTATATAGGTATTGACTTAGTGATCATCTCAGATAACGTTAAGTTGGAGCAACATTTCTCCGGGCTGACTTCCTTTGTGAAGGCACGTGGATATTCTACACAGCTAATTGTTCAACAATTGAATCAGGTGCGTAGGTTACCAAGAGAACAGGTTCTTCACACCATTGGTGGTCGTACTGACCAGAAGGGCATTCCTCTGGTGTGTACGTGGAATACCTGCCTGCCAACCCTTCAACACTTACTACGAAGATACTTAAACAGCTAGCTTATAGGCGCCCGAAGAATCTCCGAGAACTCCTGGTTTACGTGACGTCAGAGAGCATTACATGAGCTCCCAATAAGCTAAATGGGACCTTCCCTTGTCAATCATTTAGATGCAAGACGTGTGCGCTCATAGACACTTAGCATTGTTGCCAACGTGACAGGCGTAGCATGCCAAATTCTTGGCCCTTTTGCTGCGCAGCCACCTCGTTGATATATTTCAAAACCTGCTCCAATCCTCATTGCAATGCCATCTATGTTGGGGACACTGTATGCAGCCTTAAAGAAAGGTTGAACGGCCATCGCCCTACCATCAACACTCAAGCTTACAGACCAGTGGCCATTCACTTTTCAGAGCCTGGCAATGGTCTGAGGGTTCGAAGTTTACAGGATGCCCCTGTAGAAATCTTTCAGCGCTGACTGCTCGAAAAAGGTGGATAGAACGGCAGAACAGTCTAAAGATCTAAAGGCAATCAACCGTGACCAAGGCCTGGATGTTCTTGTTGTGTAACTATTTTTGTAGTAGTTTCTCCTTTTCCCAGTCTTGCACCTAGATTTCTTTTCTCTTCGTACGTGGCCCCTCTGTTACCTTTTCTTCTCCCCTTATTTATAACCTAATCTTTCTCACTTTACCTTCTTCACCCTATGTCACCTGACCTTTTGTCACCTTTTCCTGCACCACCATTTCTTACCTGTCCTTTACTTTTCCTCCCTACATATTCAACTGTTGTGTCCTGTTGTCGTTGAAAAAGCTGGAGAAGCCGTTAATGGCCAAACACCCTTTTCAATTTACTTCTCTTTTCTCAAGTAGATATTCTGATTACCATTTATTTTCCTTTACCAATTAAGAGATTGCCTTGAAGCCATTGAAATCGATTAACACAGAATCCCCCGTGACTTATGCTTGGAAGGACTTAATGTCGTCGGAAGGATCGTTGTTCATTAAAACTTGTTCTTGTGGGTTTCATTACACTAGGTACTTCCGGCGAGGCACTACTTAGCAGTATTTCATTCATTCACATTAAAGGAATGGCGAAGGTACACTGGCTAACACTTTATTCCAAGGAAGATCGTTTCGATGCATTTCATTTATTTGTCCTTTAAAATCTGCGTAAGATGAAAATATCAGTCATATGAATGCAAAACTGCAATAACCTACTGAAACTCTCTCTAGTCAACCATTGCATTCAATGTGTAATAACATCCGTATTTTAGAAAGCCCGATTTATACACCAGTGGCATCACCCACAAGCTGGCAGTCTTTCATAGAAATACACATTGACATAAGACCACAGTCTTTCATAGAGATACACATTGACATGAGACCACAGTCCTTCATAGAGATACACATTGACAGAAAACCGGAGTTTTTCATAGAGGTACACATTGACATAAGACCACAGTCTTTCATAGAGATACACTTTGACATAAGACTACAGTCTTCCATAGATACACACATTGACGTAAAACCACAGTCTTTCATAGAGATACACATTGACATAAGACCACAGTCTTTCATAGAGATGCACTTTGATATAAGACCACAATCTTTCCTAGAGACACATATTGACATAAAATCACAGAGTTTCATAGAGATACACATTGACATAAGACCACGGTCTTTCATAGACATACACATTGACTTAAGATCACAGTCTTTCATAGACATATATTTTGATATAAGACTACAGCCTTTCATAGAAATACACATTCACATAAGACCACAGTCTTTCATAGAGATACACATTGACATAATACCACGGTCTTTCATAGAAATACATATTGACATAAGACCACAGTCTTTCATAGACATACACATTGACTTAAGATCACAGTCTTTCATAGACATATACATTGACTTAAGACCACAGTCTTTCATAGAGGTACACACTGACATAAGACCACGGTCTTTCTTAGACATACACATTGACTTAAAATCACAGTCTTTCATAGACATATACATTGACATAAGACCACAGTCTTTCATAGAGATACACATTGACATGAGACCACAGTCTTGCATAGAGATACAAATTGACATAAGACCACAGTCTTTCACACACATTGATTTAAGACCACAGTCTTCCATAGAGATACACATTGACATAAGACCACAGTCTTTCATAGAGATGCACATTGACATAAGACCACAGTCTTTCATACACATTGACATAAGACCACAGTCTTTCATAGATATACACATCGACCTAAGACCACAGTCTTTCATAGAGATACACATTGACATAACACCACAGTCTTTCATAGACATACACATTGACTTAAGATCACAGTCTTTCATAGACATATACATTGACATAAGACCACAGCCTTTCATAGAAATACACATTGATTTAAGACCACAGTCTTTCATAGAGGTACACATTGACATGAGTCGACAGCCTTCCATAGAGAAGGACATTGACATAAGACCACGGTCTTTCATAGAGATACACCATGACATGAGAGCACAGTCTTTCATCGACATACACATTGCCATAAGACCAGTCTTTGATAGAGACACACACATTGACATAAGACCACAGTCTTTCATAGAGTACACATTGACATAAGACCACAGTCTTACCTAGAGATGGACATTGACATGAGTCCACAGTGTGAGGAACTGCTGTCTTGGTCAATTGCGTGTGGTTTTTCTCTAATGGGCGCGTTTCTTATATTTTCAATGGTTGTTACGGTTGTGGCAATCGGCTTGATTCTTGTATTTTCGTTGCCCTATCTTTTGGTAGCACTTTTGTTAGAGTACCATATATTTCGATGCTCTGTTTTTGGTTGGCTCGGGTGTGTGTTTTGTTGAGCAAGAGATTGTATCAGTGTTGTAAGGAAGAGAGAAATCGGTATCCGGCGTGTTGGGCCTCGGTTTGGCAGAGGGAGAGAAAAGACCGGCGGAAATGGGTTTTGTTGCTACCCGGAGCCAGGTTGCTACACGGGCACAGCTGGAGGATGAGGAGGAGACAAACAAAATCCAGACAGGTGTTGTCATTACTCAATTCGAGGAGACTGACAGTGATGACGAGCATGGAGCTGGTGGTGAGTCAGGTACACAATCTGACTTGAATGTTGAGGAAGGGGCCGTGAACACAGTGCTGACAGCGAAGAAGATGCTATCAGTTCCAAGCCTAGCCTGACTGGGCAAGGAGTCTGCCCCAGCCAGCACGTCACTCTTGGAGATTACTGTGACGACCCTTCTCTACTGGCGCACCTTCAGTGTAATGACATGTCTCTGGACAAGGTACAGGACCTGGTGGAGGAACAGCCTTCGGCACACCTTGGTAAGCATTTCATCGTTCTAGACAACCAACTCTATCGAGTTTGAAAACCCGCCGACCAGCGGCGGGAAGGTTTAGAGCAGTTGGCAGTTCCAAAAGAGCCGCATGGTGAGGTATTGGCTATGGCCCATGACCTCCCACCCTGTGGACACCTGGGTGTATGGAAGACGCAAGAGCATGTGCTGCGTTGTTATTACTGGCCTGGGGTGTTTGGTGATGTTGCACGATGTTGCGCCAAATGTCCTTCTTGTCAGAAGACGTCTAGTCGACCCAGCGGGCGATCACTTTTAGTCACTATGCCCCGGATGTCACGACGATTTCAATGAGTGGATTGCAATGGACCTGGTCGGGGTCCATGGAGAGATCCAAGAAGGGCAACAAGTATGTCCTCCCCTTGGTCAACTATGCCACACATTCTCCAGAGGCCATTCCCCTTCCAAACATGGAGGCGATGATAGTGGCAGAGGCGCTCCTCGAGATGTTCGCCAGGTATGGCATACCGGACGAATTACTTTCTGACTGTGGTCCCAACTTTTTGTCGGAGGTGGTGCACTGCTTGTACAAGTGCCTGGGTGTAGCACGACTAAAGACTACGCCTTATCATCCGCAGACCAACGGAACTTTGAAGCACATGATTCAGCGGTGTTGCCAAGATGATCTGGAGTCAAGGGATGAATATATTCCACTGCTCCTCTTTGCCTATCGTGAGGTGCCACAGAGATCAATGGGCTTCTCTCCCTTCGAGCTCATGTTCACCTACACCGTGTGTGGACCACCAGATGTCATCTGGGATAACATTTCGACATCTGACAGTGAAGATTCAGAGAGTGTCCCAGAGTTCGTGTCGCAAGTGCTGGATCGGTTGCAAGGGGTCATGGAGTCTGTTCACAATCATCTGGGTGAAGCACAGCGTTATCAGAAGAGCTGGTACGATCAAGGGGCACGAGCCCGTCAGTATGTTGAAGGTGACAAGGTGCTTCTACTACTACCGACCTCTCCTTGGAAACTCATGGCGGCCTGGAAAGGGCCATACGAGGTAGTGGAAAGTTTGGGTGGAACATCTTACCGCATACGTGTGTCCACCCGGAAGACTCGGCTGTACCATGTGAACTTACTTCGGCGTGAGCATGGTGAAACGGCTTTTTTGTGGGGATAGGAGGACAGGCATCGCCAGAAATGCACATCGCTGGACCGGCAACAGCACTTGGTAAAATTTTGGGCCTAAAATATTTATTTCCCAAAAATGGCGGCGCAGCAGGAAGCCTGCGAACAACACCGGCACTGATCGCCATTCACTTGAGGAAAACAAATGTTCTTCCCTCGTCTGCTTTTTGATGACTTTGGCCTTTTTTTCCTCTTTCTATTTTCAGTCGTCAGTGCAGCCCGCTGGATCAGGAGACACCTCTTGCTCCTAACCACTCTCATTTTTAGCGACCTTTTTTTTCTTTTTTTTTTTCTTTCTCTACCCGTTCTTTATCATCCTTGACTCTTAAGGGGTATTTCCCAGCGATCAGGTAGGCAAAGCCATTAGATCGATATTTTGCCCAGTGTTCGAGCAGTTGCCACGGGATTGCAAATGCCGCAAACACACATTCG